>JAODAL010000698.1:0-281908 GCA_025379985.1 Phyllomedusa bahiana
GTGACGCTGGAAAATAACAACACTGACTACCTAAAGAGGTATACCAGTCAAGGAACTTAAAAGAAAGCTGCAGGATCACTTCACAAAGCGTACAACACTAATCCTACTTCCTAAGCATTTATATTTACCTTTTTTTAATCATATTGCTGCCCATATGTGTTTCTTCTCATCCCAGAAATACTCCAGCAACATCATCTATTGGTAACAGACTACAGATCCCATGATGCATTGCTGATATCTATTCCAGGCTTCTATCCTCCCCTGTCTCCACCCTCTGGCTCAGTTCCTATTGTGATCCCCTACTGCTGAGTCTTTAAGGGGTTGTCTCTAATGATGAGCGATTACGTTGACTATCGTCATCGGGTCGATAGTCGATATCGGCAATTATCAATAAGATATCCGATAGTCGATAATAGTTATCGGCGATGACCATTTTAAGTCTATGGAGAGGAAAAAACCCTTCATTCTTACACCCAAAACTGGGATGGAGATGCTGGAAAATTAACATCCACAAAGCAAACTGTATACATGCTACATCTTAGGCAACTATCCATTAGGTTATAAAGCCACAGAAAAAAAAATCAAGACCTTCACTATCCCTGTATTGTAACACAGGCATTGAACCGTAATCCTGCATGTCGACAATTTAAAAAGTGCCGAAGGCAGTATGTTTGAACCATTTCAATTTTACTTGAACTGGACAATTGACTATACCTGTCCTGGACCACAGCATGAGCCCGAAACCGCATGACCCCAGATTAAAAGAGCCGGAAAAAGGAGTCTTTCATACCACCATTTTAGTTGAACTGGACATTAAACTTATATGTCCGTTACCGCAGTAGGACCATTATACCTGTCTGACCCTCAGATTAAAAAGTTCTGGGAATTGGGTCTTTCAACCACCATTTTAGTGGAACTGGACATTCGACTATACATGTTCTGTTACCACAGTATGACCATTAAACCTGTCTGACGCACAGATTAAAAAAGTGCAAGTAAAAAGGAGTCTTTGACCACCATTGTTAGTTGAAACTCCGTCATTGACATATACTGTCATGGGCACAGCATGAGCCACAACCCTGCATGTCCCCAGATTTAAAAAGTGTCAGGAAAAGGAGTCTTTCAACCACCATTTTAGTTGAACTGGAACTTTGACTATACCTGTCCTGGACAGCAGTATGACCATTAAACGTCTGACCACAGATTTAAAGTGCTGGGAATAGGGGGTATTTCTACCACCATTTTAGTTGATGGACATTGACTATTACTGTTCCTGGTCCGCAGTATGACCATTAAACCTGTATACCCCAAAATTAAAAAGTGCCGGGAAAAAGGAGTCTTTGAACCACCATTTTAGTTGAACTGGACATTAATCTATATCTGTCCTGGAATCGCTGAATGACCTTTAAACCTGTCTGACCCACAGATAAAAAGTGCCGGATATTGGAGTCTTTAACCACCATTTTAGTTTCACTGGACTTGGATATACCTTCCTGGGCCACGCATGTGCCCCAAACTGTTTGATCTCCACATTAATAATGTGCCGGGACTAAGGAGTCTTTAACCACCATTTTTAGTTTCACTGGACATAGACTATCCTGTCTGGGGCCACAGCTTGACCCCTAAACATGTTTGTCCCACAAGATCACAAAGTGGGCACATGACTATTGTGTACAGTGACTGTCATTGTATATTTTTTGGTAAACTGATCATTTGTTTACGAATTTATTTAGGAAGTTTTATTATGTTTTTCATTATTACCATTTTGCTTTTTTTTTCAAGTGTGAGTAACTTACAACATTACACAACTCCTGCAGTTTTTAAAGGTTATTTTTTACAAGTGTAGACTGTGTATTTCGGTCCACCACAACCCCATAAGTAATTAAAAAATGTCCTAATAATCACCAAAACATTCTTAGTGAGAAGACATTTGCCTACCTGGCTTCTGAGTGTGATTCTGCTATCATTCTATGGTTTCTTTTTTCTCCAAATCCTTCTTCCATTGATTAGGGACAGAATCCACTGGAGATCAAAATGTATGCGACCAATAGTGACTCCTGCCCCAGAAACTTTTTAAGGCCTCATATAGTGCAATTTGTGTCAGCCCTGGAACCCTTTTTGGTCACTACTTAACTCACAGGAAATCACCTTTTTCAAAATCTGATTTTTTTAGACGATATTTGAACTCTCCTGTTTGCCCCTATCGGTGAGAGCCTGTGCTGCCGTCAGCCATCTGTTATCATGTCGGTCCAGCTGCCTGACTTACAGTGGGTGCGGTGAGTGACAGGGCTTGCGACTGTCATCTATTAACACGGCAGGTTCAGCAGCCAGGGCAGGAGTTTCAGTGGGTGCGGTGAGAGCCCAGGCTGGCGTCCGTCATTCTATTAAACACGGTTTAAAAAAATGCCATTATGACGCAGCAACTGAAAACAGTCGTGCTGAAGCAGAGTGCGGATGCGGAAGTGTGATGTGAGGTCCTCAGCCTTCCTCAGTACACAGTAAGGTCTGGGTAGCGATTGCCCCATCCGTTTGAGTGCGGACCAATGAGCTTCTCTTGGAAATACTGGTTGTGTTTAACGTCCTGTTCAACCCAAGGTGCCCTTTTTCTTTGCATTTTTTTTCTCATTTTACTCAACGTGTGGAGGAAATGTCTCTGTATCTTTGTTCTCTGTCGTGCTCCATCTCTTGTCCTCTGAATAACTACATCTGGTCAAGTTTTCCTCGTACCTCCCTTGTACAATTGAGAGGATTTTTTTACCAGCTATTTTGTACATGCTAGTTTTTTAGTAGTTTATTTCCAGATAAAACTTTTTTAAATTGGATGAATCCCACCATGTCTTTTGTTTCTCTTTTTTAATTCTTTTAAATGGGTGGCCTCAATACAGGTAGTGAATAGCTTTGTTAAAGAACTTGCAAAAAAACAAGCATGTTGCAATATGTGTCCATTAACCGTGTCCTACCATTTTCCTGTTTCTGACAGCACTATCACCCTTGAGCCACTCTTGACAATTTTGACAGAAACAAATGTCTGTTAGAATCAACAATATTTTTATAATTTGGTCCTGTAGTATAGCTGCATGTCACAGCAAATGCCCACTACTATTCGAAGCATGACCCTTGAGCCACTTTGGACAATTGTGAAGAAACATATGTCTGTTAGAAACAACATTTTTTTTTATAATAGGACCCTGTAGTATGCTGCATGTCACAGCAAAATGCCCCCCAAAATTCAAAACATGACCCATGAGCACTTTTGACAATTGTGAAAACAAATGTCTGTTTGGAAACAACATTTTTTTTTATAATTGGACCTGTAGTTTAGGCTGTCACGCATAAATGCCCCACAAATAGTCTCAAAGCATGGGGGACCTTGAGCACTTTGGACATTTGTGAAGAACAAATGTCTGTTAGAAACATCATTTTTTAGATAGGTCCTGTAGTTTTGCTGCATTTCAAAGCAGCATGACCCAAAAAATTATAAAAATGGACTTTCTCAGCCACTATTAAAATTTGTGTTGGAGAAATGCCACTTTTAAAAGCCACAGTTTCTGTTCCATAGGACCATAATTTTAGATGTATCTCACTGCAACATGACCTCAAAACCATTGACAATGCGAAAAATCTAAAAGATAAACGTGAGTAATTGGTATTCGGTGTTGTCATGAAACCTTTGCTGTCTTTTCAGTCTCCTCACTGCCATAAACCAGCAAAATGTAACTGTTGGGAAAAGAGAATAAAAAATTGCAGTAAGCAAATGATCATTTTATAAAAAGTTTTCAAGAAGAACCTTTCTGTTTGAAGAGGAATGTATGTAGACGGCAAACTAATCGTGGACCTCGGCAATTGGGTCACAACTCATCAGAGATCCATGGCCTGAGTCATTCTTGATGAAGTTCAATCGATCAAATTATCTGTTGGAAAGTCGGATGCGTTTGTCTGTATTGGACTCTCCAGTTGTGCTGAAGGTCCGATCAGGCATAATCGACGCTGGCTGCTGGGAAGGACAAACACTCTATGGCGTGGCGAGCGAGCTCGGGCATTCGTCCATTTTGGATATCAAGGAAGTTATTTGGTCCGGAACACATCCAAAAACATCGGTGTTCTGGGTCGTTGATAGTCGTGCCCCATTGTTATTAAGCTGGTCTCTGTGTGTTTTGGATGTGTGACCATGCATTGCATGCGGTTTGTGAGGTGGTAAATAATGTTTGCCAGAGGTCACCCATAGGCTTCTGCAACCTTGCCTGCTGCTGCCGCTAAGGCTGCTTGGCACTCTACTGCTGTTCACGTCGCTGATGTTGTTCCACCGTTGACATTTGAGGATCGTGAAGCAGACGCTACAGATGTCTCAGTTGATCAATGAGCAAGGTCTCCATTTCGCAGTTTACTCTCTATTTGGGGGTGGGTGGAAGGAATAGTGCTGCGTTTTGTTTTTTACCGTGGATCAGGAGGGTGGCCACTAGTAACTGTTGTTCATTTATGGCATTAATGCGAGGATCTTGTTGGAGAGAAATGGAGCTATTCCAGCATCATGTGAGAGATGGAGCTTGATTTCCCAAGCCTCATGGGTCGAGGGTCTCTAGCAAACATGTTGTCATCATCTTCCTCCTACGCCACTCAAATTCGCGCCAACCTCTTTCCAGGCAGGGACGTCGGTAACGTCGGTGTTCTTGGGATTACCTCCTCCTCCTGCTCTTCCTCCGGCACAGCTTCAACACAGCCCTGACTTGCCCTGAGATGTTTGCACCCTGAAGGCCTGATGGCACCTTGCACTAGTCCGGACCCCGAACCACTGCCTAATGAGACCAATGGAAATTGTGAAACTGTCGGGCCTGTGGATTTGACGGAGTGAATAGGCTCCGTGTCCGCATCTGTGTCCGGTTTCCTCCTCGTCGCTGCGGGGAACCTGTTGTTTCAGAGTGTCCAACGATCGTTACAGAACTAAGATCACCACAATGCTCATGCTGACAAGGGCATTGTCCGCACTGACCATTTTGGTGGCTTCTTCAAACTGGCAAGGATGGTGCACTGCTGCTTTTCAGGCCATGTGTCACTTCGTACTGCGTAATGCATTGCGCTGCTGCCACAATCGCTGGAGCATGTGGAGGGTGGAATTCCAGCGTGTTGCCACGTCAACAATGAGGAGGATGGGTTGACGGGGAGGGCCGAGTGACGCTGCAACGCTAGCCAGGCAGGACGAAGCAGGGTGAGAACGGCGGAAGTGCGAAAATAGATTCGTGCACTTCCTCAAGCAGGCAGTCCAGACCGGGTAACTCTTTAGAAATTTTCTGGAGACAAGGTTATGATGTGCCAGGGCAAGGGATGTGCTCCAGCCTACCGGATCTTTAAGGGTGGGCCAGCAGTTTGAGCCTGTTATAGCACACATCCTTGCTGGCACAAGGTTTCTGTCACCCTGCAGCGCTCGGGTCTCGTTGCGGAGAGGCCGTCCACAGCTCCTGACCTGTGTGTGGATGGTTAATAGGACAGATTAATTTCTACACGCTGGTTTCTTGGGACGTGATGCCAACAGAGGACCTTGGGGGAAAGAACCCGGCAAATCCCTGTGGTTTTGAAGAGCCCACATCAGTCACCCCCAAAGACATCACCCCAGCTCACCCCAGTGAGCTGGTCACAGAGATATTGCGGCCTTGGCCGTGCTTATAGTCCTTGTGACGGTGGTCAGATGGACTTTTACGGCCACTATGCAAGACAATCGCGCTTGAAATTTTAGATGACACGTGGCCGGCCCAGGGCAGGGACGGGCTTTTCTGGCAAAGAATATGCTGCTCGGCATCTGGAATGTGGGGAGGCAAGGGCCATGACGTGGCGGAAAAAAAAAAACCCCATTCTGTGTCCCACCAGACGGAAAGGCATCATTTCAATGGCCATTAGCCTGGCAATGGTTAAAGTGTTTCTTCTGCCTCCCAAACCTGGAAGACTGAAGGCTGGCTGCTAGACTGGCCGCTGTACGGCGGTGCAGGTCTTCAATCTTGAGGAAGGAGAAGGGGTAGGATGGGTCTCTGGGTGTTGCTAGTGGTTTACGTCGGGCGACGGTGGAGGCTGAAGCGGAGGCTGTTCCCTGATCATGACTTGAGAGACATGGGCAGATTGAGAAACGCTTGGTGGTGGCGAAGCGGAGGCAGAGACAGAGGGTGTGACAGTGGTTGGAGGCCCGGCGTCGGGTCCTGGCCTTTTTTTGGCCAAGTGTTGTTCATTTCAACTCATGCATTACTGCATGTGACTAGACTTGTTGGTGGTGTTAACACCTAAGGTTCGTGCCGTTTCTTATGGTTTTCGGCAAAGGCGGCATATTGACTTCGCTGGGTGAATCCAGTGGCTTTCAAAGAAGCCCAGCTTGAGAGGGCCACTGGGGGGGATATTTTTTTTTCTTTTTGACGGCGATAAGCGTGGAGCGGGGTTTCCGCTGACGTGCGCTGGCGGATTCATATCAGCGGACTTCTGCGACGCCCTCTCCCTTTTTGAGGTGGGGTCCGTACTGACACACCCATGTCTTCCCCCTGTCAATAGAAGCGCTCGCAAGCAAATTTGCTAAAAAAACCACTTTGGATCCCAATTCATCATAATCATCATAAACACGGGTACTTTCTCCTGAATTCTCATCCAGGAGCTGGGGGTAAAGAAAAGGGGGATGCAAGGCTTCCCGACCCCCTTTTTCCCGATTGCCCGGTTTCCTTTCCCCCTTATGGCATCAGTAACTGGGCTAGAGCAAAAAAATCCTTTTTGGGCCTTTTGATTTTTAACATCCCTTCTGCCCCCAAACCGCATTTTCATAAAGAGGTCTTCAGAAAGGGATTATCCACTGGGGGGTACACGAGTTGACATTTGGGTGCTTCAGTTGGCATCTGATGATGCTGATGACGACATTTGGGCCGTGACGGGAGAAGAGGAGGTAAACTGTGATAGGGTTTCATTAACCACTGAAAAACAGTGGCGCCTGTTCGTTACGAGATTTACAGGCCTGACCCCGATGAAGGCCGAGGGCCTCAATGCATCCGTGGGATGCTTTGTGCCCATGGAAGGAGCACCTTCTTCGTACCTTACCCCCATTCCAACCCCCCCTTCTCGCTTACCACCTGAATTTCGCTCCATGTTCAGAAAGATAAAAATTTTAGAAGGTATGAAGAGTTTTGGAAAGTCCTTATTAAAAACGGCAATCACAGCTTTCCAAACCCCCAAATCAAAAAAAATTGGGATTAAAATTTTAACTGAAGGTGGCTCTTTCAAAAAGTGGCCTCGCCAAATGAAAAAAAAAACGTATCTGAAATTTTTTAGGGATAAAAAAAAGGTTTTTTTTGGCCCCTTTTAAAAATTTACCTGTTGATACAAATTGTGTATTAAATTTTTAACTGCAAAGGTTTTCAAAAAGTTATACAAAATAAAAAAACCCTGTCTAAAGTTTGGGTTAAAAAAAGTATTTTTGGACCTATCAATTCCCCTGTGGTGATACAAAATTTCTATATTTAATTTTTTAATGCAAAAGCTCATGAACAAACTTGTACCAAAAGTGAAAAAAACCTTTTAAAATTATCGGGAAATAAAGGTATTTTTGGAACTATAACCTGTGGTGACACAAAATTGGGGTTTTCAAATTTAACTGAAATGCTCTTAAACACGGGCCCGCGCCAAAGTAAAAAAAAACACGTATCTGAAATGTATCGGGATAAAAAAGGTTTTTTTTGGGACCTATCAACCTTGGTGACTCAAAATTGCTTATTCAAATTTAACGCAAGGGGGACGGGGAAAAATTTGAAAAAGAAACCTTCTGAAATGTTTCTGATAATAAAAGTGGATTTTTTGCCCCTAACAAATGACCTGCAGTTACTAGAAAAAAATTTGTATTAAAATAAGGGATGCAAATTTTTAAAAAAAAATTTTTGGTTACAATATCCCTACCTTTATTGGGTTTCTGTTTTGCCCCGGGCCCCGCCCCCCTTCCCCCCGTGACTTTAAGCGGTAGATCCCTTTTAAAATTTTTTGCTAACTACCCAAAAAACTCAAAACCGATCTAAAATAACTTTTAAGGTCACGCTAAAAGTAGACTGTTCTTGAAAAAATTGAATAATTTGTGATGTTTGTATTTTTCAAGGAAGGCACCTACTGTAAGATGCGAAACACAATATCATGAACAGGGGGGCGTTCTATGTAAAACGGGTCATTGATTTTTTCCCGCCAAACGCAATCATACACACCCTCATGAGTCGCCACACATCTCACCCTCTTTTTGTAAGCTGATTTGCTGGACACCCAAAAGACAGGAAACCCAAAAATGGGCAATTAATAGATTATGCCAGATTTTAACCTAAATTTCGCTGATCTAAAAAAATCCGTCAACTAAATACCGTGCGATTTCAACTTTGTCGATAATTAATCGCTCATACATTGATTCTCTTACCTCAGTTTTTTTTCTTGATTTAATTTAAATTTCAGGGGCGTTTACTGGCTTCCACTAGGCTGCCATTTTAGCAGCCCAGGGGGTTTCGGGGAAAAAAAATCTTTTAGCTCTGGAGTGATCCCCCATACAAGGGGTATCTAGGAATAGGTAGGATACTTTTAAATGGACATATTTTGCAAAGGACCTGTTTTTGCAAGATTTTTTAACTAAAAAAAAACCCTGTGTGGGAAAAACCCCTTTAGTTAATTTCTGTTATTTTTCCCCCCCATTCTTGGGTTTTCATAGACAAAAAGTTAAAACATCCGGTTCCCTCTAATCCTAAACGAGCTGTCTACCAGAAAGCTGAAGTGCCTATCAATACAGAGATATTCTCTGGCTAAGGGAAGCAATTCAGCAAAGATAGTTGTAACCCAGTGCTTGGGTAGAATCAGTATTAAATCCACATTTGCATCTTGTTTAAAAATTAATCAAAACCAATGCAGAAAAAATACAACTACCTACATGTTTTAAACGTCTAAGTATATGCTAAATGTAATGCAGTTTAAATTTTAACATAGGCCCTTTCCCACGGCTTTTTTCACCCCGGTTTGGGGGGGCGCTCGCTTTTCCCGGGGGTAATAAGGGGGGGAGCGGGCGGGGGGGAGCGCGGCGGGGGGCGCCCCCGGCCCCGCGCTAAATAATTTTCTGTACTATGGAGCAGTGAATTACGAAATTATAGACGGTTGGGCCCCGTACTGAGCGCAAACCCGGGCGGTAGGCCCCAATTGGGACAAATAACCCGTGTGAACCGGCCTACCTGAGGAAAAAATGGTAAAAAGGTTTGAATTTTTTGTTTCAATTAAAATTCCCCACCCACTACAGTTTAAAACGGGGTTATATAATTCACCCAAAATCATCTTGTTATTTTAGGAAATTTTACTTGCAGCTATTGTTATTGTTTTGCTCCTGGTGGTGGGACAATGTTTTTCTTCTTATTTACTTGTAAATTAATCCCGTTTTACACATTCCCTAATCTCAGGTGTTATTAGGGTGATTCCCAAGCGAAAAGGGCATGGTTTTGGGGTCATGAAGAGGATTTCTTAAAAAAAAAAGAGAAAACAGCATCATCCGCATCGTAGGTCTCTGGACCAAAAAAATTGATAAAACCGCATCAGGGACACCCTAATAGTTGGGCATTATAAAATGGTCCCTCTCCCTTTTAAAGCAAGAGGGACGTCCAGGCAAAATATTGTTGGAATGGGACAAGTTAGAATGGGCCTGAAAAAAGGTGAAGGTTTATTTCAAATGGTCATTTTAACTTGGCTAGTTTGAAAAAAAATATGAAAAAAATGGAAGATTGGAAACAGGTGATTTGGAGCGATGGAAGAATCAAGAGAAAAAGGGGCCAAACGGATCGAGAAGTTGATGGAACTGTCAGTTTCGGTAGAGGAAACCTGATGATATGGGGTTGTTTCACAGCCAAAGGCAGGACCAGAATCAATAATGGTCTCAATGCTGAGCTATATTGGTATCCTCAAGTGAGTTACTTATACACCCGTATATGGGTGAAAAGGACATCACAGTGTTCCAGCGGACAACGCAGGCGACGTAAGGTTGGGGGAATGGGTTTAATGCAATGAAGTAGAGTTGCTGTATTGGCCCCCACAGTTCCCCGCCTCAACAAATTGAACCTGGTTTTAAGAAAAGGGATTTGTACCCAAATAAGTCGCCCGTATTCATCAAATTGGGAAATGAGAAAAGACTGGGATCAGATTTCAGTTGAGACAGTTGAATTTGATCCAAAAACCGAAGGAAACAGGCGTGCAAAACCAAAGGGGATTTAAAAATACTAAAAAAATAAAAAAAATTACAGTAAAAGCGTCACATGACAAGAATTGCATAACTAACTTTAAATTCAAGTCAAATTTATATTGAGATTTGTATGATGATTGTCTTAAATGATGGTAGTCTCACTTTAAAAGCTGTATTAATTGGGGGATTACAGTAGGCCCGAAAATCAAAGTTCAAAATATTGTAACCCCTTTTTCTTGGCGTGTATGTGTGGTTTTATAGTGGGTTTTTTTTGACTCATAACCCGCATCGGGACTTGTTTGCGTAGTATAATCTCAGCTTGCCCTACGCAAAAAGAATAAAGGCATCCCGTGAACAAGCGCTGAAGAAAATAAACAGGTGAGTATGTATAATAGCATACCTCCCAACTTTTAGATTGCAAAGAGGGACACCTCAGGCCACACCTCTAACCACACCCAAACACATGGCATCACTCCAAGACACGCCTCTAACCACTCCCAAACACATACATGCCAACTTTTTACATAGCCAAAAAGGGACACATTTTCAGGATTGCTTTGTATCCAGTGATGAAATATTAAGTAAGTTGTTATATAATATACAGCAGGGAAGCAATCAGATACTTTTTACAGCTAGATAGTTTATTAACACAAATCTATTTCCCGAATGAAAAAGAGAGACCCTTATAGAGCTAAGAGGGACAAGGGTTAAAAATAGGGACTGTCCCTCCAAAATAGAGACAATTGGGAGGTATGCAATAGGTAAAGGCTGAGAATTGATTCTTGGATATATTGTTATATACTTAATGGGAACCTGTTATTTGATGTATACTGCCCTTTCTGAAAGCAGGATGTGATACAAGCAGAGAAGTTGAGTTCTAGGTTGATATGACTTGGAGCAGGATTTCTGAGTAAAAAGCAGAGTAAGACTGGACTCCTTAACCCCTTAACGACCGCCCACCGACTTTTGACGTCGGCTGGTGCGGGTCGTTCATCTACAGCGACGTCTTTTGGCGTCACTGCGGACATCGGGGTTTGCGGCTCCAGGCACCGCAGCTGCGCTGTGTTTGGGGCTGTGCTACACAGCCCTCATCCCAGCACAGCTCCTGCAAGCACCGGGGAGCAGAAGAAACTTCCACAACCCAGTGCTTTAACCCTTTGATTGCGGCGGTTCGTCACCGCATCGCGATCAAAGGGTTTCCCTGATCTGTCGGGTGATCGGAACACCCGGTGACCTGACAGAGCCCGGGGAATGGCTGCACAGTCAGCCCTGGAGACCTAGAGTAGCCCCAGAGCTGTCTGTGTAACAAGCCAGTGACCAGGACAGACTGTGCGCTGTCCTGATCACTGCCCGTGTCAAACTGAACCGGATTTGAGGAATTTACATATAATGAATATACAAACATTACTAACTATTAAAAAAAAAAAAATGTAACATTTTCCCCTTCATGGGATTTAAAAAAAAGTAAAAAAAACCCTAAAAGTGAAGAAAATGAATAAAAAAATAAATAATAAATAAAAAAAAATTTTATTTATAAAAAATAATTGTTGCATATATTACACACACAATAAAAACCTACACATATTAGGTATTCCACAGACTGTAATACCTGAAAATTATTCTAAAAAGGGTTACAAAGTGTTGAAATGTGAATGGGTAAAAAAAATTTTAAAAAAACCCCCCAAAATTTACAATTTTCTTTAAAAAAGTCTGCATTTTTATAAGGAACTTAACTATCCCCAACAAATTACAACTTTCTCAATAAAACGAGGCTAAATACAACGCGTCATGGAAAATAAAAAGTTACAACTGTTGAAACTGCAAGATCCCAAACGGTGGCGCCGCGACCCGGTCCGGAGGTCGTGGGCGCACCCGTGTCCCTCGCTGCGGGCGCCCGGCTGGGACGTGTGGCGCCGCTGGCCATGATACTGGCCGTGGTCGCACCCATCCCATCCACTCACCGGGCCCCGCTCCTCTTGGCTCTCTCTCAACTGTCGGCTGGATTGCCTTTGCGGGCCCCATAGCGCCGCTGGGTCATGTAATTTAAAGGGCCAGCGCACCAGAAATTTGGGTAATTGCCGGGGTGCTGCCCCTATATATTTTATGTATCCACGTCCTTCGTTTGCTGGATCTTTGTGCCTCCGTGCCAGATAAGCTTTCCTGAGTGCTTACCGTCTTGCCGTGTATTCGGGCCCCCTCGCCATTTAATCGACTGAACCTTGCCCCCCACCTCCCTGCAGTGCTACGTCTACTTACCACGAACCTCTGCGCCTGCCCTGATCTTGCCGCCGTCCCCACCTACCCTATTTTCTCACAATTCTGTCCCGTTTGCACCTCGGCTGCCCCCCCCAGAGCCGAAGTGGGGGGTTTAGGCGACGTGGTAGACTCCCGCCGCGGCAACCCTCCCGCTTTGCGGTGGGGCTCTGGTGAAACCCGGGGGACTATTAGTTCTGCTTCATGGCGGGCTTACCCCATCGCTGCGGTGGTCCGCGGATCCACAACCACAACGTTACGAGGTAAAAACTAAAAAAAATTCTGGCATTAACAATTTCAGGCCTGGGCTTAAGGGTTAAGAGAAAATGGAGTCCTGCTTACCCTTCCATATCAGTGATTGAAAGCTTCCCCCTCTTATGTGTGTACAGAGCAAACCGTCAATCATTGTATGTGGAAGGGGAAAGCAAGACTTTCAGTTTCACTTTCATAGATTTTCTCTGCTTTTTACTCAGAAAGTTAGCATCAAATCATATAAAACTATATAGCACAAAGCTCAGCTTCTTCTCTTCTATCACATCCTGCTCTCAGATAGGGCAGCATGAAATGCCTTATAGGTTGCCTTTAACTAAAAAAAGACTTGTGTCTATCGGGTTTAACCTTTAATGTCTAATTTCTGAAGCATCAACATTTTTTAACCCAAAAAATTTAAAATCCTTTCTTAAAAAATTTGCTGAGTATAAAAACAACCTAGATCAATAATAACTCCAAAATCTAAACTGTTTAAACCTAAATTCCTATATCAGAACTCCTCACCTATAATACATATCTGTTATTTTGACAAAGCAGATCTGTTTAGTAAATAATGGGACAGTGTGCAGATATCTACCTGTCCTTGGATTCAGTATAATATGTACAGATAATATATAAAGGTGTAGTTTTATTTGGTATTATGATCACTAAACAGGACAGATTTCTCAAATGTTTTGTTAAACATTGATTATATTGACCGTGTTCTGTAAAATAGCAGTAAACCACACATCCACTGTATTGTCGTAGTTCTTGTGCATTATGCATTTATACTTTTCCTAAAAGAAAACAATGTGGCACATTTATTATGGCAATTGCAGCAAGAAATCCGGCATAATTTTCACAAAAAATTCTGACATACTTGCATTACACCACAGTTATTATGTGTTTTAGACAGTTTCTAGACACTTATATGACTTATCCGTCAAAGGGGGTGTGACTTTGGTGGATGGGGTATGGCTTCATGGAAAAGGGGGCGTGGATTTCATGAGATGCGGTTCGCCAAAAAAATGCAGCAACATTTTGGTGCAATTAGAGGCATAAAGTTAGCCAACTAAAAAAAGATATAAACTAAAACTGGACGGTCTAAACATTTCCCTGATTTGTCAACACTAGAATAAATATGACACATTTTAAGACTGACTAGTCTAGATTAACACTGTCTAAGAGTTACACAGTATTGATAAATTTGCCCCATTATCATATTTTTGTTAAAACTATTATTTATTTGTTTCACAGTTATATATTTCATAAAACCGGGTACAGGTGAATGACTCACAACACAGACAATGTTCTCCATGCAACATACAAAGTAAACTTTATGACCTTTTTAAAGGGAACAAAAATTCAAGTGATTGTGGATATCCATTGTCACCCAATTCTAGTTATGGGATTCACTAGTATCTTTAATAGATTTGTGGCCCATAAATTATGGGAATGTCAAAATAACACAAATGTTAGAGACACAAAAATGTTGTTTAGAAAAAATACAAGTTAATGAAAGTGTAAGGATATACATTATGAATCATAAAAAGTATAATTTCATAGTAAATGCTAATAGATATAGGACAAAACTAACACTGAAAAGAACTTGGGGTTGCTGGCAGACAGTAAATGCAGCTGTAGAGCCAACAGTGTCTGGCAGCTGCTGCCAAGACTAATAAAAATAATAGAATGCTTCAAACTGTGCCTAAATGTACATAATGAGAACATAAGTGTATGAAATAGAAATATCTGAGCTGGAACTGGTACAAGGAAGGACATCTGATATCATTAAGGGGAACCTGTCACATAGGTTACACCACCCTTGCTGAGGGCAGCACAAGCTAATGACAGACATGCTGTTTCCAGCATGGCTTTATTCAGTAAGGGGTTGTCCCCACGAAACAGGTTTTTAGTCTGTTTTACAGATGGTTTTTGGACTTGAAAACCGTCTATAAAGTGACTGTCAACTTTTTACATTGATTTTAATAGAATATCCGTGCAGCAGTCCCCACTGCACGGATTTTCTGCCAGACTTTTTTTTACATCGCCGGCAGTCCGAAAAACTTAGAACTTCATTCATGTTCCAAGAAGAACACGAACATGTGGGTGCAAAGGGGGATGGCTTGAACCTCGGACAAAGGCCATCCCCCTACGTCCCAAGAAAAATCCGACTGGTATTTGTTCTTTGCCGTGTGAACACACCTTAAAAAGCAGCAGTTTCAGAGCAATTACTGCTCAAATCTGGCAGTTTGCAGCCTGTTCTGCCCGAAAAGAGTCAGCTTAATTCATGGCCAGATGTTAGCCCCGGGGCTAACCATGAGAGGCTGGAGCTAGCCATGTGTGGGCAGAGCTAACATCTGCTCATGAATTAAGCAGACTCATCTCTGGCAGAACAGGCTGCAAACTGTCAGATTTGAGCCCTGAAACTACAGCATCTTACAGAATAAGGGACAAAACACTGGAAACAGCAGGTCTGACACTAGCTTGTACTGTCCTCAGAAAGGGGGGCATAATCTATGTGACAGGTTCCCTTTAAGAAAATAGGTGGATTATAGTACCAAGGAAGACTGACAAATATAGGTTATTCAGTTTAGGAAAAAAAAGTTAACTTTTAAAGCAAACCTGTTAATTGTTTTATGCTG
Source organism: Phyllomedusa bahiana (assembly GCA_025379985.1). Classification (NCBI taxonomy): domain Eukaryota; kingdom Metazoa; phylum Chordata; class Amphibia; order Anura; family Hylidae; genus Phyllomedusa; species Phyllomedusa bahiana. The sequence goes on from JAODAL010000698.1 coordinate 15,349, forward strand.
TCCTATCTAAGAGCAGGATACGACAGAGGGAGCTGCGTGATATATAGGTTTACATAATTTGATGCAGAATTTCTGAGAAAAAATGTTCTGAGTAAAAGCAGTTTAAATTTTGATAGGACTCCTTACGAGGCAGTGAAAGTCCTGCTTATGCACACTGATACAGGGGAAGTTGTCAATCAATGTATGTGGGCAGGGTAAGCCGGACTTTTACTTTTTCTTAAAGAGTCCTATCAGGATTTGCTATGTTTTTATTCAGAAATTCAGCTTTAAATTATATAAACCTACAATATCTCAGAAAACTGAGTACACCTCTCAGATTTTTGTAAATGTTGTTTTATACCATTCATGGGACAACACTTAAGATAAGACAATTTGATACAATGTAAAGTAGTCAGTGTACAGCTTGTATGACAGTGTAAATTTGGTTTGCCCTCAAAATAAGTCAACACACAGCCATCAATGTCTAAACCACCTGAAACAAAAATGAGTACACCCCTAAGTGAAAATGGACAAATTGTGCCCACGGTGTTAATATTTTGTGTGGCCACCATTATTTTCCAGCACTGCCTTAACTGTCTTGGGCATGGAGTTCACTAAAGCTTCACAGGCTGCAGCCACTGGCATCCTCTTCCATTCCTCCATGAAGACATCACAGAGCTGGTGGATGTTAGAGACCTTGTGCTCTTCCACATTCGTTTAAGAATGCCACAAAGATGCTCAATAGGGTTTGTCTGGAGACATGCTTGACCAGTCTGGCACCTTTAGCCTAATTTTCTTTAGCAAGGCAATGGTCCTCTTGGAAGTGTTTTTGGGGTTGTTATAATATTGGAATACAGCCCTGCGGCCCAGTTTCTGGAGGGTTAGGATCATGCTCTGCTTCAGTATGTCACAGTACATGATGGCATTCATGGTTCTTTCAATCAACTGTAGCTCCCCACAGCTGGCAGAACTCATGCAGCCCCTAACCATGACACTCCCACCACCATGCTTGACTGTAGGCAAGAAACGCTTGTCTTTGCACTCCACACCTGGTTGCCACCACACATGCTTGACACCATCTGAAACAAATAAGTTCACCTTGGTCTCATCTGACTATATGACATGGTTACAGTAATCCATGTCTTTAGTCTGCTTGTCTTCAGTAAACTGTTTGTGGGATTTCTTGTGCCTCATCTTTGGAAGAGGCTTCCTTCTGGGATGACAGCCATGCAGACCTATTTGATGTAGTGTGTGGCGTATGGTCTGAGCACTAACAGACTGAATTCCATCCCTTTTCACCTCTGTAGCAATGGTGAAATACCTACAAAAAAAACAGGCACAAATTACTGATACCAAAAGGTAAATACCAAAATAAACCAAAACCAAAAACCTTAAGGTAAAAAATATATTTTTATTATATAACCAAATTATAAAAAAACATAGTATCAAGAATACATAAATACAAAAATACAACACCACCCAATTAACAAGGCTATCACCATCCACCACAAAGGAAATCCATCCTACATAGTGTAAAGACCAAGCAAATAATAATACAATGAAAATGCATAAGGTAACATACTTAGGCAATCAGCCGACCTGTTGTATTTTTGTATTTATGTATTCTTGATACTTTTTTTATAATTTGGTTATATAATAAAAATATATTTTTTACCTTAAGGTTTTTGGTTTTGGTTTATTCTATAGCAATGGTGGTAGCACTCGTACGTCTATTTTGAAAAGACAATCTCTAGATATGAAGTGAGCATGTGCAATTAATTTCTTTGGACGACCATGGCAAGGCCTGTTATGAGCAGAACATGTCTTGTTAAACCGCTGTATGGCCTTGGTCACCCTGCTGAAGCTTAGTTTCAGGGTGTTGGCAACCTTCTCATAGCCTAGGCCATCTTTAAGAAGAAACAATTCCTTTTTTCAGATCCTCAGACAGTTAATTGCCATGAGGTGCCATGTTCCAGTGACCAGTATGAGAGAGTGTGAGAACGAAAACACCAAATGTAACACACCTGCTTCACATTCACACCTGAGACCTTGTAACACTAATGAGTCACATGACACTATGGAGGGAAATGGCAAATTGGGCACAATTTGTCCATTTTCACTTTGAGGTGTACTCAATTTTGTTGCTAGTGGTTTAGACATTGATGGCTGTGTATATAGTTATTTCGAGGGCACACCAAATTTATATTGTTATACAGGTTGTACATAGACTACTTAATATTGTGTCAAAGTGTCATATCTTCAGTGTTGTCCCATTAAAAGACATAATACAATATTTTTTAAAAATGTGAGGGGTGTACTCACTTTTATGAGATACTGTATGTATCACAAAGCTCAACTTTTCTCACATTTTCATATTCTGATCTTTAGTAGTGTAGCATAACACACCTGACAGGTTCAATTTATTACCCATGTCAAATATGTTAAATGTCAGTGGAGATGGCTGCCTAATGAACTAATTGTATGTATATTGTCAGAACGGTGAGAGGCTTCTCCATACAATATAGTCAGCGTTATTCCACTGAGGGTGTTCAAAAAGCTCCAAGATTACTTTCTTTAAGTATACAATATCAAAAGTAACTGGTTCTTGAATAATAGAGAGAGTTCATTGTTCCATAGATAAATTCTAATTGCCATTTTTTTTTTGGGTGACACGTTCGTTTTTCCCTCCTCGCCTTCTGAAAGCCATAACTTTTTTATTTTTCCACCTACATAGACACATGAGGGCTTTTATTTTGTGGGACACGATGTACTTTCTAATGGTGTTATTCACTGTACTATAGAATATACTGGGAAACCGCAAAAAAATTCCAAGTGGGACAAATTGTGAAGGGTTTTGCTTCTATGGCGTTCAATCTTCGGTAAATATAATGTGTTAGCAGTATTCTACAGGTTGATTCGCATCCAGCAATACCAAACATGTAGAGTTTCCGTTATGTTTTGGTACCGTAAAAAAATTCCAAACATTTTCTATTTTTGAAATTTGCGCCACGGCGCCATTTTGTGCGACCAATAACTTTTTTGTACTAACACCTACGGACATCAGTGAGGGGGCATTTTTTACGGGCTGAAGTGTACTTTTTATCGCTAGCAGTTTGGAATGCATGCGACTTTTTGATCATTTTTATTCCATTTTTTGAGTGACGTAAAATGACCAAAAAACACAATATTGCCGTTTTGAATTTTTTTTCTTCTACGGTGTTCAGCGTACAGGATAAATGATGTTATATTTTTATAGATCGGACTTTTTCGGACGCGGCGATACCAAATATGTGTAACTTTTTTATTATTTTAATGATGTTATTTGTAAAATGGGGAAAGGGGGGGTGATTTGAACTTTTAATACTTTTTTTTGTACTTTAAAACTTTTTTTTTTTTTTTTTACTGTAACATTGAGGCCACCTATGGTACTTGACCACTAGGTGGCGCGATTGTTAATACAACCTAATGCATTGCATAGGCAATGCATTAGGGTGTACAAAGATGGCGGTTTCCCCACTTCCTGTCTGCGGACGGAAGTGGGGCAAACCGGCCAGAGTAAGTGACGGGAGCCTTCACAGGGCTCCCCACCACCATGCCCACTGATGCCGATGACCGTAACGATCGGCGTTCATTCAGACGCCGCGGCCATCTTTGCCACGGTGTCTGATGGGTTATACAGCGCCAGCGGGCGGAGCCACCCGCCGGCGCTGTTACTGCCGGGTGTTAGCGCCGATTTGCCGCTAACACCCGCCGGCTGTGGGGGGGGGGGGGTCACGGCGCGATCCCCCTGCAAAGCCCCTTAGCGGCCCTGGGACGTACTCATACGCCCAAGGTCGTTAAGGGGTTAAAGGTGGGAATTAACTTTTTACCTTATTAAAAGCAATTGACAACTGCCTCATAAAGGATATTTGTCTTCCTATAGCTCAATAATGTTTTTTTCAACCTCATTAACTTTGGTGTCATGTTACCATGTTTGAGTCAGGAAGTAATTCTAATAACCTCTAAATCAATTTTTTTCTAACTTGTTATAGGTAAGTATTCGTAATGCCTGACTAGTGCCCTTATATGCTCCTACTGCACAATCTAAAGCTTACACTAAAAGGCATCTTTCCTCTGCACACTGCCTATTTGGTCTTTGCAGACAAAACTGGGGTCCAAATGAAATATCACAGGAAAAACAAGCATTGACTCATTATATTCCAAATAAATGTATAATGCATAGAATACAGTTCTTCACAAATGTGATTACCTCTCACCCTACATAGGTGGGTCCACAATAAAATTTTGCTCAACTTTCTTATGTTCCCAAAGTATCATAGTTCTCAGTTGGCTGCGCTTCTGACAGCACAGTCCATTGTTATTTTTCTTTTGCACATAAACTATAGACATATAAACTGAAGTCAAACAAATCAACTGTTCAGCGGTTATTTTCTTTGGTGTGTGTTTGATCTGCCACTTGGAACCACTTTAGAGCAGTGTAATGTAATTTTGAGATTGTTTTACAATTAGACAGATCCATTTCAAGTCTGACACAGTTTACATAGCTTTCCAGCTGCCTGCAATACATGACTTGAAGAGGTTCTGGAGACTGTGGGTTATGGCATTAAAATGGAATATTTTGAGTCTGTGGAGTCAAAGAAGAGATGTATATAAAATATACCGAGATATTGAATATGTAGGAGGATCTGGAAGGCAAAAATTACATAAAACCATCTACAGAGAGACATCCACTGTAGAAGACTCTAACTATGAGACAATGAGAGAAAATGTCCTGAATGAATCAATGAACAATGAAAATATAAGTGACTTTAAAGTACGTGCATTTATACGTATAGCAACATCTATACATTATATATAGATGTTGCATAACAAATCTGATAAAAATATGATACACCAGTCTAGTTTTACTGTAGATTTTATTTCTAAGCAGACTGGCTCTTAAGGCTCCGAAAGATGAATACAGAGTTGGGCTGTAGGTAGTTCTACAGCAGTTATTAATGTATCAGCCCTGCTACTCCTAGCTGAGCCTGTTACAGTGACATGAGTGCAGGACGTTTGTAAACTGTAATTCACAGGGCTACAGAGCTCTAACGAGTTAAAGTTTGTGAGTAAGAAATGTAAACTAGCTCCTGTCATTCAAGAAAAGGAACAGAGTAGGGTTGATGTCACCATCTCAGCGACTGCTACAGCTTGTAAGAACAGAGAGAGGTAGTCAGTAACTAGGGAAGTTTGTACTCAAAAACAGGAGAAAATAGGTGCTCCTAACTCTGTAGAGAAGCAATATCAGAAAAGCAATGTACTTGGTAATAGTCTTTATTTACCTTTGCCTACATGTTTACAGCTAATTAATGAAACGAAAACACCCATTTAAGTATTACTGTCTGGCTTATATATATTTAAAGGACTTTACTTATCTAAATCTCACAGCTTACAACAGCAGATTTTCCCATTCTATATTGTTTTATGCTGTTCAACTTTCAGGTCACGTATTATAGCCTCATGTATGGACTAATGATGCTCATACACATTAAATTAACCTCCACTACAGTAATGAAACCAAAAACAAAAGTCAATGAGTCACAAAGTCAGCTGGTACCAAAATTGCTCAAGGTCCTTTCCATCAAAATATTAAATAATGGTACACAAAACAAAAGATGAAAAGCAAAGAAATAAAAAATAAAAAACATGAAAAACAAACATTGAAAAACAAAGAATCATTTTACCAAGCTTATTCTTAACAATGCATGTTTTAAATGAATGTCATCCCATTGGAAAGGCAATACAGAACAGGGGATGGTTATGATAAGTATTACATACCATACCTGTCTTCACTGACTGGGGTAAGATATAACTCTAATCCTGACCATCAAGCTACTTAGATGCTGCAATCAATGTGACCGCAACATCTAGACCAGTTACACTGAAGGGGAACACCCACGCTATAAATTTGGTCAACAACACCAAAGATTCCTCAAAGACACTGCTTTTAAAGTAGTCGTAAGGGTATGTTAACACGGCATTTTGGATCCAAAATGCATCCAACATGCAGCTACATCTTTCGGATCAAGAATTGACGTGAGAATTCTTTGAACGGATCTGAAAGACGCATCAGAAAGACACAAGTAAACACGCACCGCCGATCACTTGTCTGAACGTCGATGCGTGTTTTACAATGAAAACAATGTAAATCACACTGCACATTGTTACATACATGTTTGAGTACATTTAGGGTCCGAAGCACAGATCCGAACACGCATCTAAAAATGGATCCAAAATCGGATCCAACATGCCATGTGAACATACTGTAAGGCGAAGTCTACAAGATAGTGATTTACTGTTGGATTTTTAAGCAGGTTTGGTATTTAGAATCTACAAACATCTGACTGTAAATTATCCCCATAGACCTCAATAGATTTTCTGAAGTCCGATTTAAAATCCGAAAATCTGGTCAAAAAACTTAGAACATGTTCTATAATCCACCATATTTCACTTGAAAACAGTACTGTTCAATTGAATGGAACATCTGAAAGGCCTAGAGGAAGCGTGTGTGAACACGAAACAGCCGTCGCCTGCTAAGCTACTGTGTAACCAGTGTTTGTCCCTCCACATGGAGTTATTGCCGTAATAAAGAAGGACTTTTAAGGACGTGGTGAGTGCTGTGAATTCCATTCTTTATCCTAATTCGATTTTCTGTTTTTATCTTTTTACTATTTATATAGTTAAAAAAAAAATTTGGGGTTAGTTTCACTTTCTATGGCAATCTGCCTTTCTGTCTCCAGCTTTGCTGTTTTTATCATTATTTTACATATTTTTTTTTCCTTATGGCTTTTTAGTACTTCTTCACTGCCCTCCTACTGACTCCTTTACATCTTGACCACTAGGGGCACAATCCCTTGTCTTATATACAGCAGTGCTATTGCATTGCTGTACATAGGATTTTCATTACACTTCATTCACACATTACCTATTATACCCATAGGCAGGGCGTAATAGGTGTACCTACATGGTAGTTGTGGAAGCCTGCATGAGGCTTCCGGCTGCCATGGCAACCAATCCCCCTCCCCCCTGCAATTACGTTGCGGGGAGGGGGGTTATCAGAGGGAGGAATAGTGCTATGCACCATTCCTCATTCAGCTAGACGTCATGGGCGCAATCATCACAGCATCTAACGTGTTAACCGTAGGGATGGAGAAGGCTCCATCCCTGATGTTAGCGGTGGCTGCTGGTTGTACTGAGCAGCCACCGGTCGCCGCCATGTAGGCCGCAGCATCACCCTTCTCCAGCATCCTGCCAACCCAATATAGTACATTCGGACTAAAAGACACATCCCTACTTTCTCTCCAAATTTGGGGGGGGAAAGTGCATCTTACAGTTTGAAAAATATGGTATATCTACCCATAATGACTCCACATGTTCATTTCATGTATCTATATCTTCTCGCAGTGTTGGCTTCAGACAGGATTTTACAAGACACACATCTCCCCACTTCTGGTGTTTACAATCTCTTCTAAATAAACCATAACCCAGTCATAGGTCTCATCCAGCCATGTCTCAGTTATCCCCACTATGTCATATTTTCTTCAGCAATAAATAATTGTAGTTCATTAATTATACTGGTGAGACTCCTGGCATTGGCCAGCATGCAATTTACAGGTTTTTTGCTTTTCATTTTTTTAACTTATTAACTATTACTATTACTTTACATTATACGTATAGTATTATAAATGTTATCATTAAACAGCACAACTTTTCCCACAAAAACAAGCTCTCGTATTGCTATGTAGACAGAAAAATATAAAAAAGGTATTATTCCTGGAAGTGGGGATTTACAAACAAACGCGATGTGAATAAAAATGGCTGCAGCGGGAAGGGGTTAAAGTTGATAAAAAACGACGCAATCATTTGTGGTGAAATTTAACAGCAAGTGATCATTTTAGCTAAATCATAACATACAGTCATCATCTAAAAAGAAGTTGCCCATGTTTTCATTTTCATCCAATAGTCGCACAAAAGATCTTTGTTCGCAAATGATCTTTCAGGACAGAACATTCTTAGAATGTTCCTAGAAAGATTATTTGTCCATCATCCAGTGTTATTGATAAAGTATGGCCAAATTGAACAAATGTAATTACCAATATGAACTAAAGTGTGTCTGCAAACAGTCATTCATCAGAAGATTCTTCATTTAAAAGCTGTTCTATCATCAATTTACTTCTGTTTGGTTTGTATGGGCAACGTTAGTCATGCAACTGTTTAGGTTGACTGAAATGTATTTTATTATAGTAGCATATACTGCTCTTTTCTTTCTGCATTTGAGTACCCTGTTATTATAACGGTGTTTGTTTTCACTGTTAAAAACTCAGATTATAAAAAATTAGAATTCAACAATATCATCTAACAGATTATTGTGTTTTTGTTTTATATATCTATGGAAATAAAACATAAAAACAAACCATTATTGAAAGCACAGGACCATGATTCACATGCAAAATATATGTAATAATGTCATAACCCTTCCCATTCCTTGTGCTTGTGTTTCCTACCCTTAAACTCAGGTACCATTCACATTATGTTTCATTCTTCCGTTGCTGGTATTTGTAGAAATACTTCAAAAAAATTAATCCACAGAGGCAGGAAATTTGATGTGAATGGGCCCCATAGTCGATGTACAAACAGTATTGCTGGCATATATTGAGTACCAGATCAGGATTCTGACTGTCTTCACTTTTGTTATTCGTCTCTGTTTTAAACAACTGGAATGGCAAAACTGGGAATAGCTAACCACCCTGAAGTATATATCCACCAATATGCCAGTTATGGATAAAATTGTAGGGAATCAAGAAATAATATGCAGTATGTGGACTTTTAAGATGGGTTTAAAAGTAGGGACTAACTACTCTATGGTATTCTTAAACTTGTAAATGTGTAGTTGTTTAAACCACTGAAGTGCCAGAATTGTGGAGAACTGACCACCTGGAATTATACAGCAACCAATATACCAGCTAAGGCTAAAACTGTATGGCATAAAGAAATAATATGCAGTACATGGATGTACAAGAAGCAAAGAGAGACAGAGGGAATGGGATTAAAAGTAGGGATTATCTCTAAAATATGGAAACAAGAACCTGTTCCTAGATGTAGAAAGCTAATCTTTGTAGTGAGACAACCCCTTTAAGTCTAACCATCAAACTAAGAAATTCTATGCTGCAGATGACATATAATGAGCAAAGAGAGACAGAGGGATTTGGGTCAAATGTAGGGACTATTTCCAAAATAAAACATGAAGGAAAATCTTGTAGATGTGTATTTCACTACATTTTCCAAGCTGTACTACTGTACTCATTCTAGTTTTGACCCTGGTTGTCCATTACTTTTTACATATTTACCCAAATTTATATTATGCCTAGGGTAAATCTGAAAAATGTATCAAGGAAATGTTATATACTATTCAAACCATTTATTTAATTGACATTAATTGTAACACTATACCACAATTCCATTGCAGGTTATTATCTTTTGGCATCAGGATGATTATTGCCCAAAGTGTTTATTTTGTAGCCATAAAGTTGGATAATGTTATAACTGTGCTGCCATGATTATTTTTGTACAGTTAATACTGAGATGTCTAGTGGTTTGGAAATATTACAACATTATGTCTAAGCGAAAAATTATTCCCAGGAGTAACTGCAAACTTAATTTCCTTCTTCATTGCCTGTGCACACTTCGGTCTCTGAAACTAGTAGAGTGCATGTCCATCCGAACAACAATGGATTATTAAAAAAATATATAAATAAAAAGCGATTGCAAACAGAAAAATCATCTTTTTGGCTATAACAAAAAAATGAAATACAAGAAAAACATTCAAATTAAATACCTAATGCATAGGTAGAGGTTTGTAGCTTTTATTTTTACTAAACAAAACAGTAGAAAATGCTGGGTCATGAAACACCTTATAAATCTATTTGTTACAAAAAGGACAAAAGGAATGAATTGATATCAATTAAAAAATTACTAAGATCAATAGAATCCAAGAATTCATTCCCATCAAGTTTTTTTTTCCCATTTACCTATTTGATGCATGTATTACTATCATATTCTCCATGGACACATTATTTTAGCCATTTAACATTAATTATGAACATTTTGTGACTGATTTGCATTATTTGAGTATATTCACAGCAGTAGATTTGATACAGAAATTACAGATCTGTTCAAAACAAATAAAAGGGGTTCCTTAGACAGCACCTACACAGGAATTTGTACATCAAATCTGCTACATAAATATATCCTTGAAGAAGTTGTCCAGAGTTAGGTAAATAAAGCTTTATCATTGTGTAAACTATCTAACTTTTGGATATACATTGGCACTTATGTATTATCGATGTCTAAAAGTTAGACAGTTTAAACTTAAATAGGCAGTCTAAAAATGCACCATATTTATCTTAGTGGCTTACGCTGATTGATAAATTGGTGCAGATTTAGACTTCTATAACGTTTAGACCATTTTGTTTTTGGCTTACTTACTACACCAGAATTTTTTGGCATATCTTTAGCGCCGATTTTGGCACAGCGTGTCGCATAGAGGCCACGCACACTTTCAGTAAATCACACCCATCTCACACCCACCCGTCAACAAGTGTGCAAAAAGTGTCTTAAGCCAATAATAAATGTATCTGGAACATGCTGCATCTAAAATGCCCAACTTTTAGGTGCCTTTTTAGAAACTTTTCTGGTGCAAACACATTAGTAAATGAGGGTCATTGTATTTCAATTCCTCGCTGTCTTGAAAATCTCTGCTTGAGGTCATCAACTAGAAAGACTGTTGGGAAAAAGCTGTTCAGACCAAGTACTGCTCTTACAGATATCTAAGTTGTAACAATATATCAGTCTAGGTCTAGGCAAACCTCTGTGAACTTAACCTAGTTATCCAGCTTTGAAAAAACAAAAAAGTAAAAATCCTCCAAAGAGTCACAGGCATTGAAGATATTCATGATGCATTCATGCAATACTTTACAAAATTACATGCAGAACAACCATACTCGTCCGGTGCCACTTGGAATTTTCTGACCTTAACAAAACCTTCTAAAATATCCCACCACAATGCTCCTTAGTCCTGATGCTGAGAGAACTTTATATTCTGTCTCTTGCCACTTTTTGTCCATTTCTTTATAAATCAGAAATTTTGGAGACGAGGTTCTTCACCTCCTTTTACATTAAAGGACTTAAAGGGGTTGTCTCGCTACAAAGAATAGCTTTCAAATTGTAGGGAACACAAAATAAAGTCATTTTCCAAATATATTGCATTGTTCCTCTGTTTTCCCTAAAGAGATACAAGTGAATTTATTACCTCCATGGCTATTTCAGTTCCCTCAGTAACCGACCTGTAAACAAATCTCTCTGGGCTGTTTGTTCAATGAGATAACGAGAGTGAGTCATCACACAGGTCAGCAGTGTCAGTCAGTGTCCTGTGCTGCCAGACAGTAAACAGCTCTGTAATTAGGGCTTTTGTTTTGGGGATCAGATAAGAAGTCCTTCAAGTAGTTTGAGAAGCTAATTAATCTAATTGCATCTGAAGCACAGAGTTTATGCTGTACAAGCAGGGAGCTTATGCAAATTAGTCTGAACCAGGAAGTGACAGAGAATTTCTTTCATGCATTCTTTGAAATCCTGTGGGGAGACAACTCCTTTAATTCCCTACATATACCCCTACTTAAGGGGACTAGGCAGGGCTACCCACTTTCCTTACTCTTTTTAACTTTGTTCTTGACTTACCTCTTAAAATACCTTCATTCTTGGTCTGGCTTCCAATGTATTTGTTTTGGTGCTTAAGGAAATTAGATTGATTGTCTTTGAGGATGACCAACTACTTTTTATCTCCCATCCGCAAACTACTCTTCGGTCCCTCTTATCTGAGGTAAAAAAAAATAAGGAGCTCTGCTCGGTTATAAAAGAAATGTAAACAAATCCAAGGCATTTATTTTAGCTGACCTCTTGCATCCCTTATGGCACAGCCATATTAAAAATTATATCCCCTTCTCACAGGTGGAGACTTCGGTGTGGAATAATTTTACTTCTTCATTCTAGGGATGGGCCAAATGTCTTACAATGATCTCCAAAATTGCAATACATATTTATTTCCCTCCTCATACATCTTCACCCTAAGGATGAAAAAATTATAGAAAAGACCTTTTGCACCATTATATGGCATAGTTAAAAAAAAACATATTGGCTTCCACATATTAAAACAGTAACAGTAAACTTCCCATATCTTATATAACCTTGTAGATTGTATAAACAGTTGAATTCTTCAGGACTGGTTCCACAACATTGGACAGTTTACACCCCCCACCTTAGATGGTCTCTGCTACCCGCTATCTCTGATATGTCTACTCCATTTAACCTTTTCTGAGTTTTCAATGACAACTAAGAAGAACCCATAGTTTATCTCTACTTGGAGTTACTATGTTCCTTGACCGTTCTTTTTTCCACTCACTATATTTTCCTTTAATGGGTAACCGCATGCTCTATAATGGTAAACCACATCTAATCTACTGTGTGTGGTCTACAGGGAAATCAATGGGATTGTAGAGATCATTGATGATTCTTCACAGACAGCTCTCCCTTTCTTACACACCTGCACCAAATGTTTTTCATAAATGCCCACTTGTTCCATTTTCTACAACTCCAAAGCCATATCCAGTGGGTGTTAAGTGCTCTACGAAAGAGGAATTGGGATGACTTGCTCTGCCACAAACTGCTCACTTTACTGGAAAATAGGGTTTGATATTGAATTATTACTTCTATAGCCTATGATGGTTCACCGATGGAAATCTTCAAGCCTTCATCACATCCAGATCTTATTCCTGACTCAATATTTCGGATTTTATCCAAAGCTCTTTAATACATCTTCTCAATTTAAAACTGGGAGATGTTTTTGAAAATCGCGCACAATTTTTAGCTCTCCACAAATAAATTATGGGTAACAATCCAGATGCTGGATGCAGCGAGTGTGGTGAACTGATTTTCTGCATTATCTGGACTTGCTCTTTTATACAAACTTTTTGGTAGAGAACTCAATGCTTTACTAATATTCATGTCACTAGTAATTTCAATCTCATCCCTGCTTGGGCTCTCTTTGCTCTTTTCATGTACTCGGCAAAATCCAAACAAAATTCAAATCCAATCAAAAATATTTGGACATAAAATAACAGGTGTCTGCTTTCTTGTTGCACCTGTATTGTCCCAGCAGAAAGACATGTGGTGTTTAAAAGGTCTTGAGTCTACACTGCACATTAGCTGGGAGCAAAGCAGATTGCTATTAACTCCTTAGCAACAATTTGTATATGAATATGTCATAATTCTGGTAGGAATGTATGAAGTGGACTCAGTCACTGAGCCCACTCCATACATGGTGGGTGCCAGCTGTTATTTACAGCATGGCTAGGAGACTGTTCTATTTTCTGGTGATTAACCTTTCAGATCTAAATGAATGAGGAACAAAGCTGCACACTGTTTCTCTCTGTGATCTGCCCCATGTGATGAGATCTCAGGGTATAGAGAAGTTGACATGGCAGATGACAGATGGCCTAATAAAAGTTTCCGTAGCCGCCATGTTGCTGCTCCTATTACTTCACACTTAAAGGGGTTTTGCCAAGAAGTGAGTTCCTTACCTAACAGGCTGATACTCCCCTCTTCAGGCTTGAAAAAAGGGGCAGTGTGTTTCTGTGTTTAAAAAAACAAGTACCTCCTCTGTGATATCATCGCTCCACCTCCCATGCACGCTCCTGATACTCAGTTTCTGTTTTTGAGCAAGCATTGTTTGGCTAATCCACCGAGCAGAACTGTATTGTGCCCAAGCTATATGCATTTTATTTCTCCCTCTTATCTGCTCAGGAGAGAAGTTAAGCTCAGCAGGCAGCCTTCTTTCATTCCTTCACGAATGGCTGCAGAGGGAGTGGGAGGGGGGCTGAGCAGGGAGCAGGGAGAGTCTGCATGTTTACTCAGATAATTACATCACAAGCAGTGGATTCTCTATACAAAAGACACAGGATCTTTTCTCCCCAGTCCCTTATAAAGCGAGGGAGCGTCTGCATGTTTACTCAGATAATTACATTACAACCAGTGGATTCTCTATACAAAAGACACATGATCTTTTCTCCCCACTCCCTGCAAAGCTCCCTGCCATCAGATAATAAGTGCAAACAACACAAGCAAGGCCAGATCAGTTCCTGTCAGTTCCTGGTCATATCTAATGTCAACAGTCAGGAAACCGAGGGCATGTAAAGAAGGCTGTAGATCTCTGAGGCTTCACTTTTTTTAATGACATATATTTAGAAAAGTGATTAAATACCCACTTTGGAGGATTCCACGTCAACATTAGATCGTGGCAAAACCCCTTTAAGGCAGGAAGTAATAAGAGCACCATCTTGGTACGCCCTTCTGTATTATCTATATAATACAGAATAGTGTACAAGCGATCATACCACCTAATGGTCAAGTACCCTAGGTAGACTACAAGTATGTGTAAAAATAAAAAAGTTATGAATATTTTAAAAATTCCATATAACATTTCCATTTTAGAAATAAAAAATGTTTTAAAAATTACACATAATTGGTAACAATTGATTTATTAAAATATAACATCATTCCAATGAAAAATTCCAAAAATTCCAATGTCAAAATTGTGGTTGTTTTGGTCATTTTATGTACCCAGAAAATTGGAATAAAAAAGTTATCAAAAAGTTGCATGTATTCCAAAATGGTACTAATAAAAACTAGACTTTAACCTGCTTAAAATTAGCCCTTACTGAGCTCTATATGTGGAAAAAAGTTATTGATGCAGAAAATACAGCTCTGTGGGGACGCACACCATGGATTGCCACCTGCCGTTATAAGCAGCTAGTGGCTGGCACGTTTTTTTTTTCTACAGGTCCTGCTGTTGTTTGAAGTGTGGACAGAAAGAGAAGGAGTAGGGCTCTAAGCTCCTCCTCCAATTTAAAGCGGGACTGGTGGGGATGGGAGAACAAGAAGCCGGCAGACACCGTGATTTGCTGTAAGGCCGGCTCCTTAGCTTACATACAGTATGTGCCTATGTCTCTCTTCCTCTTCTCCCTGTATGTCGGACTGTCCAACTCTCTGCATAGTAGGGAGCTTTCACCCTCACCTCCATAGAAAATTATAAGGAATGAAATAGGAGACAACAGTCATCACTTCAGTGTGCAGTGCCCCAGTCTATTCAACACCTCCCCTTTTGGGTATATCTCATACAATCTACTAATTGGTTTACCGTCAACTGGCCCAGACTGGTAATCTGCTTTACCGGGCAGATTCCCGGTGGACCGGATCCGTCTGTGGGCTGCGTGCTTGAGTGTGCAGGAGGGAAATCTTAAAGACAGGAGAACAAAGGATCTGTGGGCCACTTTTCTCAATTAGTTGCAGTGAGAGGCAGGACAGAGGTACATTAAGCTCCTGTTCTAGTGGACCGCTGGGCTTGTTTTTTGGGATAGTGCTCACTGCCTCAAGCCCAGGTGGCGCCGGTGGGTTGTGCGGCAGGGGCTAGAAACATAGCCATGCCTTGCAGGGCTGAGTTGGCACTACTTACAATGATGGATCAATCCTGGCTACAAATAATGGCCTCCAGGTCTTCTAATTATGGAGCCTATTATGCCCTGTCTAGAGACAGAGCGTAAGTTTCCATCTACACAATAAATATTTCAAGTCAGAATACAACCAGATTTCGACGTAAAATACTCGTCTAAAACTAAAAGTAAAACGATTGACCTCAATAGAAAATACATGTTGTAGTCCACATAATGTGTATTTTCTCAGTCAGTATTTGAGAGAAAAAAATATTTTCATTCTTCTGCCGGATTCCAGGTCTGTTGGATCCATGTCCAAAACCTCACAGAAATTAATGGGACTCGTTTTCTGACTGTAAATCCGACAGCAAAAAAAGGATTTAAAATTCACATGAAGTACTCATTAAAAACTGCATCATCCAATGTGATTTTCAAAGGTAGAATCCAGTAAGTTAATTTAACTTGTTGCATGGACGTACCCTGATAGACTATAACAACCATCATGTCACGGATCCGTGCCCCTATGCCGAGCGCTGCCCCGTCCCTCATGTCGGGTCGGGGGTCCGCTCGCCTGCCTGCCAGCGCTCGAGTCCACGCTCCTGCTCTGTCTGTCTCTGTCCCGCGGCACGCGCGGCCCCGCTCCCTAGGGCGCGCGCTGGCAGTGTGAAATTTAAAGTGACAGTGCACCTGTAATTGGTCATTACCGGACACTGCTCCTATTTAAAGCCGGCCTCTTCCTGGCAGCCTTGCCGGATCTTTAGTGCCCTTGCCTACTGAGAAAGCGTTCCAGAAAGCCTTGTTCTGATTTCCTGTGTACCGTACCTTCTGCCTGTCCTCGACCACGCATCTTGCCGCCTGCCCTGACCCTTTGCCTGTTCACGACTACGAACCTGAGCCGCCTGTCCTGACCTTCTGCCTATCCCTGACCATGAGCCTGCCTGACAAATCTGTACTTCGCCTATCCTTGGCCGCCCCCGCAGGCAAGTCCCGCCAGTGGAAGCGACCTGGTAGATTCCCGCCGCAGCAAGTCCATCCCGCTTTGCGGCGGGCTCTGGTGAATACCAGGACCTACTTAGATTCCGCTCCCTGGCGTGGGCTTCCACCATCGCTTGCGGTGGTCCAGCGGATCCACTACCAGACTGTTGCAGTAAGATCCAGCCATGGATCCCGCCAAGGTGTCTTTACCGAGATATTAGGAACCAACGTGATACTCCCTTGGCTCAACATATATGGTCAAGACATGGTGGAGTCTTTTCTGGAATTAGGGTGTCTATAATTGAGAAAATTAACCAAACAGTAAGGAAAGGTGACTTGGATAAAAAATTGTTAAGAAAGGAAACTGAATGGACCTTTAGGCTGGGAACAGTCCACCGTAAGGGTTTAAATGAGACTCTTCACTTTGGGTGCTTTTTGTGAATTAAGTACATGTACTTTCTTCTGAGTAGGTTTGGTCTGGACTTCTAGGGGTTATCGGAACAAGATAGTCCATACCCCATATTTATATTACTATCAAAAATGTATTTGTATATCTATTTCTATTTTTCCCTCTCCTCCTTTTTTGTTTTATTTCCTTCCAATATATATTTTAAAGTGGAAGAGGTGGTATATTACCTTATGAACCTCCCTAAGAAAATGTTACTTGTTTGGGAATTAACATTATACCTTCAATAGGCTGGTAAACCTTTTTCGATTTAAATTTTGGAATGTTGGAGTATTATATATATAAATAAACTTTAGGGATCAAAGAGAAATTGTGGCAGCGCTAGTATTTTTGGGATCCAAAAAGTTTTATGGAAACGCAATCTATTGGAGTGCATTAGAACTACATAAATAGAAGGATGTACTAAACTGATGTTATTTTTTGAGAATGACATGGTGCACTGCGATTGGATCCTATATGTGACATCGCTATGAAAGTACTGGCACGCATGCGCAGTAGGATCATGTTGATCTAAGCAAGGGCGGAAGTGATGTGGGCTTCCGGTAACGACGCGGGATACAGGTGTGTTGGTGTGGAATTCAAAGAGATAATAATTTTGAAATAAGAGTTGATCCGCACCGGGTTAAGTAAAAGGATATCTTCAACACTTTATTAATCCAAATACAGAAAGGTGGACATCACATGACACGACAGGCAGTTTGCAAGAACGACAACCAACGCGTTTCAATCTCAAGCGATCTTAATCATGGTTCAAACATTATACAACATAACGGGATTTATATACCGCGTCATCATCCTACGTCATCCTTCACTAAACTTTATCAACAATATACAAATAAAAAACAATAAAAAGCAAAAATCGTCATATTATCTAAAAAGAGAAAACTAAATCATCAGTTACATTATGCCTCAATAATGTAGTATTAGATCTGATCTATAATTGAGGCCATTCTGGTGGGAGGTATTTAAGCACAGAATCCAAAAGGCTTCTCTATTTAATAATGCACATCTCCAATCCCCACCTCTAACTGGCTTTTTAACCTTTTCAATGCCTGAAAATTTCAAAGATGTTACCTCTCCCTCATGTTCGTGATAGAAGTGTTTTGACACAGTAGAAGGATTGCTAGTATGTAAATTTATAGCATCCCTAATGTGTTCATGCATTCTGATTTTTTATTTTCTTGTGGTACAACCCACATAACGCTTATCACACTGAACACATTCAACACAATAAATCACATAGGACGTGTTACAGTTGATAAACTGTTTTATGGTGTATGGTTTCTCACTCAAATTCCCTTTAATTTGTTTTATATTACTAGCAAAGTGGGGCACGGTCGCCGGACCACTGGACCAAACAATAACAATATCGTCCATGTAGCGGCCGTAACACACGATGTCCGACACGAATGGATTATTCTCTGAAAAGATATTAAACTCCTCCCACCACGCCACAAAAATGTTAGCAAAAGAGGGCGAAAACTTTGCTCCCATAGAAGCACCTACTCTCTGCAGGAAAAACTCCCCATTAAACATAAAGAAGTTATGTGTCAACAAATACTGTAAAACTTCAAGCATAAATTCTCGTAAAATCTGAGAATAGTTAGAGTATTTCTTCAAAAAATGAGACAAAGCAGTTAAACCTGGACCGTGCGGGATGCACGAATAAAAAGATTCCACATCACAAACGATCCAGGAATACTCCGGTTTCCAATCAATAGTTTCAACCACACTCAAAATATGTTTTAAGTCCTTCAAAAATCCGTAGAAGATCAGACCTCCAAAGTTCTCAAGAAAAGAGAGCCAAAGAAGAAAGCAATGTAGTTAATCTGTCTTCATATGTATTTTCTGAGTCAGAAATTGCGGTTTTATCTCGGGGATTAAATTTTGCTCCAACATCCCACATTAATGTATACGAGAAAATTTGTGATGTTAACCGCTTTGTAAGATCATTGATGGTTAAAAAATATTTTTTTGACTCAGAGGATACATTAAACAGTAATGGTACAGATGTAAATTGTGATATTCTGTATAATGATGTATATTCAGCAACTTTCACTGAGCAGTCAGCTCAGAGAGATTTGTTGCAATTGGAGTTGGAGGGAAATGTTGCTTGTGTCAATAGATCTGATACCTTTGTAACACGTATCCCTTTCTTTTACCCAGTGCAAGCTCACACTGAGGTGGTTGATAGGTTTCAGAAGATTGTACAGCGAGAGTTGGTAGAACTACACACAAACATGTTGGGTAGCAAACGGGACAATTTGACAAAATCTGAAAGAAAAGCCATTTGGGATTTAAGTAATCGTCCTGATTTAACCATTAGACAAGCTGACAAGGGTGGCTCTGTTGTTCTTTTGAACACGGGGCTATATATACAACTTAATGAAAATCTGTTGGCTGATCGGACCACATATAAAAAATTACGTGGTGATCCAACTGAGAGTTTTCATAAGGATCTTGAGAGAATCCTAAATGAAGGTCTAGCCACTGGCATTTTCAATCAAAAGGAATATGATTTTTTAAATGTGAAATATCCGGTTATGCCGATTTTTCATTCTTTACCAAAATTGCATAAGATGCATTTCCCTCCTCCCATGCGTCCTATTGTGGCTGGGGTTGGATCCATGAATGAGAATTTGTGCCAGTGGCTGGACTCTTTATTACAGCCAATTGTGCCCCTCTGTCCTGGATTTTTGAAGGACTCAAAACATGTTTTGAGTGTGGTTGAAACTATTGATTGGAAACCGGAGTACTCCTGGATCGTGTGTGATGTGGAATCTTTTTATTCGTGCATCCTGCACGGTCCAGGTTTAACTGCTGTGTCTCATTTTTTTAAGAAATACTCTAACTATTCTCAGATCTTACGAGAATTTATGCTTGAAGTTTTACAGTATTTGTTGACACATAACTTCTTTATGTTTAATGGGGAGTTTTTCCTGCAGAGAGTAGGTGCTTCTATGGGAGCAAAGTTTTCTCCCTCTTTTGCTAAAATTTTTGTGGTGTGGTGGGAGGAGTTTAATATCTTTTCAGAGAATAATCCATTCGTGTCGGACATCGTGTGGTACGGCCGCTACATGGACGATATTGTTATAATTTGGTCCAGTGGTCCGGCGACCGTGCCCCACTTTGCCCGACATTTGAATGATAACTCTTGTAATTTAAAATTTACAGTTAATTGGTATCAGAATACTGTTACATTTTTAGACTTAACTCTACAAGCTGACATTATAACAACATCTGTAATTACTAGCACATTTAGAAAAGATATAGCAGGAAATACTATTTTGAGAGCAAATTCGTGTCACCCCATTCATACAATAAAATCTATCCCAATAGGAGAATTATATCGGGCAAAAAGAAATTGCTCTACAAATGAATTGTATATGTGGGAAGAAGATGGAGTATGTGAACGTCTTCTGGACCGGGGGTATCCTAAATGGATGCTTGATCGAGCAAAAAATATAACAAAAAATAAATCTAGGACCCAGATATTACATTCACAAAGGATTATAAAAAATCAAAATGTTCCAACCTTTGTTACCACCTATAGTGAGGAATTCTCTAAAGTAAAATCCATCATCAGTAAATATCTACCCATTTTGGAACAGGATAATACTTTGCGCCTTATTTTGAAAAAAGGTTGCAGATTTTCTAGTCGGAAATCTAGTTTAGGAAGCCTTCTGTCCCCGAGCCTAGTTCAGACTGCTAAAAAAGATCAGGAAACTTGGTTGGCCTGTCGCGGTTTTTTCAAATGTGCAAACAAGCGCTGCAGCGTTTGTAAATTTGCTAATAATATAAAACAAATTAAAGGGAATTTGAGTGAGAAACCATACACCATAAAACAGTTTATTAACTGTAACACGTCCTATGTGATTTATTGTGTTGAGTGTGTTCAGTGTGACAAGCGTTATGTGGGATGTACCACAAGAAAATTAAAAACTAGAATGCATGAACACATTAGGGATGCTATAAATTTACATACTAGCAATCCTTCTAATGTGTCAAAACACTTCTATCACGACCATGAGGGAGACATAACATCTTTGAAATTTTCAGGCATTGAAAAGGTTAAAAAGCCAGTTAGAGGTGGGGATTGGAGACGTGCATTATTAAACAGAGAAGCCTTTTGGATTCTGTGCTTAAATACCTCCCACCCGAATGGCCTCAATTATAGATCAGATCTAATACTACATTATTGAAGCATAATGTAACTGATGATTTTGTTTTCTCTTTTTAGATAATATGAAGATTTTTGCTTTTTATTGTTCTTATCTGTATATTGTTGATAAAGTTTAGTGAAGGATGACGTAGGATGATGACGCGGTATATAAATCCCGTTATGTTGTATAATGTTTGAACCATGATAAAGATCGCTTGAGATCGAAACGCCTTGGTTGTCGTTCTTGCAAACTGCCTGTTGTGTCGTGTGATGTCCAAATTTCTGTATTTGGATTAATAAAGTGTTGAACATATCCTTTTACTTAACCCGGTGCGGATCAACTCTTATTTCAAAATTATCCTCAGCTGTGAGATCCAGCACGGGAGCGGTGAGCTGTTTCTCTCCTTGTGTTTACTCAAAGAGATAATAGCCTGGTGCACACGTATATATGGTATGCATGCGGACGCTCGTCTATAGTGAGTGGTATGGCGAGTGAAGTACTGGCACGCATGCGTAGAGGATTATTTAGTATCGAAGGAAGGGCGGAAGTGAGGTAAACTTCCGGTAATGACGCGGAATATCGGCGTGTGTAGCGTGGTGCACATGGCAACACCAGCTATGAATGAAAACCCAATGATTGGTGAGTAGAATAATTAGGAGGAGGGGTTTGTATATATAAACGATCAGTTTGTTTGCTTTGAAACGCTGCTTCACCGATCCACCTGTATTGGGAAGGACCCCACTGAGGGTTGTATTTGTTGCATCTAAGCTATATATCTATTTTGATATCCCCTGAGGAACCCCTTTTTGGACCCAAAAAAGGGGGGAAACGCGTCGGGATGTGGCGGCCCTCTCCATATATTAGGGAGAAGGCTTGCATTTTCAGCTTTTTAGGTCTGTTACTCCCAGCATACTGTATATGAAGTTTGTATTACACACTGTTAGATGCCCTTTTTTTCTAGAGATAGGATTTTTTGTAGGTCTAGTCATCGTATATGGGGCCGTCCCTTTTGGGACGATCACTCCATTGCTAGAAAGGTGCCAAGTAAGGGAAAGGGTAGGTGGCATTTAATGCTGTGACCTGTACTCTCCCCCCTCCCTTCCTTTGATTTTGGATTGGGATACCTACTATGGATGCGGCCTATTGGGTCATCAAACCGTGAGTAACATAAGCAAATTGGTATTAATATTGATGCAATTGTGAATGGTGAGAAAAATTTTTTTTCACCTTGTTCTTTGTATCTGTAGAATACTATCTCAAACTGAAGTGTATATATACATAGAGATTGGTGATTTATTAATATTTAGTGTTTAAGAATTGGTATTGTATTTGTAGTGTACGTTTTAAATGAATCTATTAAAAGTTATTTTTTAGTGGGGCCCTTTTGGTAATTTTTGTGAATTTGTGGTATATGTGGCCTGCTATCTCCTCTTTGGAGTTAATCTGTGATTTTTCTTTACCGAGCGTCACCAACATCACCACCGTCGTGGTCAAGCAATCGAAACAGATCGCGCAGCAAGCACAGCAGCTCGAGCGGTTCTCCTCTATGACGCAGCAGCTCATCATCACTCAGCAGCAACAGTTGGCTGCAGTGGTTTCTCCCGTGGCAGTCGCTCCAGTCGGCCCCAAACTCCGGTTGTCCATGCCGACTGAGTTTGACGGGGACCCCAAGGCCTGCAGGAGCTTCATCACCGAGTGCTCTCTTCATGTGGAACTTATGGCGGGTCAGTTCCCTTCGGAAAGATCCAAGGTAGCCTTCGTGGTCAGTCTTCTCTCTGGAAAAGCCCTGGCCTGAGCGACTCCACTTTGGGACCGAGGCGATTCGGTCACGGCTGATCTGGTGACATTTCTACAGGAGTTCCGCAGTGACTTCGAAGAACCTGCCTGTGCTTCGTCTGCTGAAACCGCCCTGTTGAACCTGCAGCGGGGGAACTTCTCCGTGGGGGACTACCCATGCAATCCGCACACAGTGCGGAGTGGCTTGGACGATGCAGCATTGTGCCTACGTCAAGAAAGGCCTCTCCAGCCAGATTAAGGATGCCCTCCCCGCCAGGGACCCTTATTTTCATTAAACGAGTATCCACCTGGCAAACCGGTTTGATATCCGTTTCAAGGGGTTGAGGAGCTCCGCCAAAGAGCAAGAACCAGTCCGAACACGCCATCTACTTGTCTTGCACGGTGTTTCTACGGTCCATGCCCCCTTTCCCACCCAGCGTGGAAGGGGCCCATGAAGTGATAGAGCCCACCTGATCCGCAGGAATTTAACCCGAGGGGCTAAGGGGAAAACCCATGTCCTCTGGGGCACCCCTGAACATCTCCTCAGGGGTTGCCTGCCCCGTCCACGGCGTCGGGGAGAATGAGCGCACCTGGGCTATGTGGGAGGGGCTCCCTAAGCTGTGCAGTTCTCTCCTCTTGAACATACCCCGCCAGGATTCACTTTCAAGCTTCAGCGTTTTTGGGGACCCCGGTTCGCAGAAACTTCTTGGACGCTGCCCTGGGTGCTCAACACAATCCCCCTGTGGTCCCCTGGAGAAACTCTGGCCTTCCCCCGTCATGGGAGTCCTCGTGACCCAGTCCTTTCCTAGGACCCATTGTCCTTCAAGTGGGGCACTTTAAAGAGAGACTGTCGCTATGTGTTCCCGGTCTTCCTGCCTATCTACTGGGTCTTCCGTGGCGGGGCAGCGCCTCCCCCGGTGTCGATTAGACGGGCGAAGTCTGCGATGGGGCCCAGAGTGTCGGTCTCGCTTTTTGGGTGGCCCCTGCCCGGGGCTTACCGCTTCCCGGTACCGTTCAAAACCCCTAGCGGGTTCCGCGCCTTTCAGGAGTATTTTGGCTTCTCCGAGAAGCAGGGGACCCCTTGCCGCCCTACCCTATGATTGCCGATTGCCCTGCTGCTCAGTACCAGTCCTCTGGGGCAGAGTCTCCCCCCTTATCCTTCCCCAGAACAACCATGTCGAGTACATCGGGAGAATTCAGGGGGGGTTTATCGAAAGCCCTCCTCTCCCACGGGGGGGGGGATTCTTCTTCGTAGAAAAGAAGGCGGTTCCTTAGGGCCCCCATCGCTACTGGGTTGAACAAGATCACGGTAAAAAAACCAACCCTCTGCCGTGATCACGGAGCTATTTGGGCCGTCTGCGGGGTGAAAGGATCTTCTCAAAGTGGTTTGAAGGGGGGCCCTCAATTTTTTTAATCCGAAAAGGGCGATGAAGGGAAGACGGCCTTAAAACACCGGGAGGGCTTTTTGAGTACCTGGTGACCCCCTTCGAACTGTGCAAGGCCCCTGCCGTTTCCCAGGAGTCGTAAATGCATCTTCAGAGATCTTTTAACCCCTGCGTGGGTCTACCTGGACGAAAATTTTGGTGTACTCCCCTGACCCAAAACCCACCCAGCCATGTCCGTCAGGCTCGAAGGTCTCCGAGATAACCCCTGTATGCCAAGCTGGGAAAGTGCCTCTTCCCCCAAACCCCCTTTCCCCGTTTCTGGGATCTCACCCTTTCCCAAAAGCTTCAGATGTATCCAGCGAAACTGTGGGCCGTGTTGCAGTGGCCACCCCCGGGTTGGCCTCGAGCCATACAGCGTTTCCTGGGGTTCTGCAACTACTTCCCCAATTCTTGTCATTTTTCAAGGGTTGGTAGCTCCAAGGGCATTTACGAAAAACACGCTAACCCTCGTCGGGCCCTCGAAGCCGAGGAGGATTCTCTAAGCTCAAGTCGCCTTTGCCCTGCGTTGTTCATCGGGCGGCCCCCCGCAAAAACCCTTAAATTGGAATTGATGCCTCATTGGGGGGGTCGGACAGTTCTCACGAAAAAAAGGGGGCCCAGGGGAAAGACAGAAACGTGTGGTTCTTTTCCAGACCTTCCACCGGCAGAAAGGAAATTAACGATTGGCCCCCGGAGCTACTAGCATCAAACTGGCTTTGGGGAATGGGTTATCTCGGAGGGTGCTCCCCATCCTTTCGCATCTATTCGATCAAAAAAAAACCTCCGTATCTCCAGACGGTCAGCGTTTCCCCACGCAGGCTAGGTGGTCGCCTTTTTCTCCCGGTTTGACTTCCGATCCTTTTCCCGGCCCCCGGAAGAAAACGTGAAGGCTGACCTCTCTCTCGTGCCTCCCGAGTGGGGTGAAAAAACTACCTGGCAAATAATTTCCCCCAGAACGTCTAATTCTCGGTGCCCCATTGACCCCCGGGAGGCCCCCCGGGGAAGACTTCGTAAGCCCTGCTCTCCCAAAAGTTCTTGAAATGGGGTCATGCTTTTTGGTGGCCGTCCCCCGTGCCCGAAAAAAATTCTTCCTGATACCCCGGTTTTTTGGTGGCCAACTTTTAAAGATGTAAAGGACTTCGTTGAGTCTTGAACTCGTCCCACAAAAAGACCCATTTTACAAGCCGGGGGGGGGGGGGGGGTTTTTTTTAATACATCCATACCCCCCTACTCAACATGGTCCCACATAGCTAGGGATTTTGAACGATCTGCCCTTTGGGCTGGCAACCCCATTGCGGGTGATCACAGATTGTTTTCCAAGTGGCGCTTTTTTCCCTTTGCCTGGCCTGCCGTCTGCCCCTCCCTGGCTGAGTATTCTTTCATATGTTTTTTGTCTGCCGGGTCCTCGCAAATTTTCCCCCGGGATCGGGGGCCCGTTTTTTTTCCAATTTTTGGGGGGCTCTGGTTCCAACCCCGGTGAGCTCGACTTCTCTTTGCTTCCCCCCTCAGACGAATGGCCGGGGAGGGGGTAAACAGGTTTTGGGGTGTTACCTACGCCACTTTGTTCGAACGCAAGATGACTGGGCCCAATTGCTGCCGTGGGGGAAAACTCTTAAAATCCCTAGACTCGGGTCCGGGGGGGTTCTCCCTTCAACATCGTTTTTCGGTCTCTCCCGCCCACCTCTCCTCTGGCATCTCCCCCAGGCCCCGGCGGCGGATGAAGGGCACAGGCTAAAGACCATCTGGTCCTGCCCCGCCAATCCCGCTTTGCGCAGGGCCATAAAGGGGCGAAGAGAAAAAAAGAAGAAGCCCTCCCCCTGTTTTCTCCCCGGGTGACAAGGTGTGGCTCTCGGCCGATATTTCCGCCTCAAAATCCCAAACCCACAAGCTGGGACCCCGTTTGTGGGCCCTTCGAGGTTTCCTAAGGCATAAACCCGGTGGCCCTTAAAAAACCCGGGCCCCCCCACCATGGTATCCCCAATCCTTTCTTGTCCACTACTGAAACCTGGTCCCATCTTTCTTAAAGGCGTCCCTCCCCTTTTTTTTGGTGATGCCCCCAATGTCTTTGAGGTCAAGGGAAAACTTGGGGTTAGAAGGACTAGACGGAAGCAATTTTTCTCTTGACTGGAAATGGTTCGGGCCCCAGGGAAAAGGGCTTGGGAGCCGGAGGAGAAAATCTGGACCGCAGCATATCCAAAAAATTTTTCCACTCCGAAAGAGGGGGGGGCCAAAGGGGAGGGTACTGTCACGGATCCCCCGCGGGCCCTCGGGGACGGGCGTCCGGCCCCCATGCTGACCGCCCCCTCCTCACGCGGGGCCGCCGGGCCGCCCGCCAGGCCGATCCACGCTCCTGCCTGTCCTTCTGTCCGCGGCGGCGCGGCCCCTCCCCAGGGCGGCGTGGCAGTGTGAAATTTAAAGGACAGTGCACCTTAATTGGTATTACGGACACGTCCTATTTTAAAACCGGCCTTTCCTTTTGGGAGCCTTGCCGGATTCTTTAGTGCCCTTGCTTTCTGAGAAAGATTCCAAAAGCCTTGTTCTGATTTTCTGTGTACCGTACCTTTCTACCTTTTTCCTCGACCCCCGTTCTTGCCGCCCCGCCCTGACCCTTTTTCCTGTTTCCCCACTACGAACCTTAGCCGCCTGTCCTGACCTTTTTGCCTTCCCCGACATGAGCCCCGCCCGAAAAACGTACTTCGCCTATCTTGGCCCCCCCCCCAGGGAAGTCCGCAGTGGAAGCGAAACCCGGGGAATCCGCCGCAGCAAGCCATCCGCTTTGGGGGGTTGGTGAATACTTAGTTCCTCCCTGGGTGGCTTCCCCATGCTTGCGGTGGTCCCGGGATCCACTTCAGACCGTTACACATCAAACACAGCAATACAGCATAATAATGTACTGCTATGTATTATAAAAACAATAAAACCCTAATGCTTTTCGAACTAAAAAAAAAAAGGTTAATAAAAAAATCTTTAAAAAAAAAAAAAAATTTTTCTAAAACAGCAAAAACCCAAATCTCCCTGGAAAAATCGGGGGTTTTCAAACGAAAAATCGGAAAAATTGGGGTTGATAAGTACGTTTTCCCCTTTCCTCTTTGCAATTCCCCCGTTCTGGGGTCTAAGTGTGTGTGAATGATTTAATCCCCCTGGTTGAGAGTATTATTTCTACTTATAAACTGCCCTGTGTCTATGAGATTTGGAAGGTACAGGAGGTGGCAAGTGGTAGGCAGGGAGAAGGTTACTTTAGGGTTGGCAGGCAGAGTGTAGGTTCGGTACACATCACGTTCATGATGTCTGTTTAGCATGTACACCGGGAAAGCTCCCAATGTACACCTAAAAAAACAAAAAGGTTAAAAAAAGCTACGGGGAGCCAAAAGTCTTCCACAAAAAAAAAGTTAAATTGGGAGTGTTTTTGCAAAAGGGTTCAAAAAAAATTTATTGTTAAACATTTATAGGCTAGGTTGCTATGCAGGTGGCGATCCCAAATATGTGTTTTTTTTTGTGGGGGAGGGGGGGCAATTGCCGTTTGTAATGGGAAAAGGACAGTGTACAGATTTTATTTGTGTGTGTTTTTTTTTTTCCCGTTTTGTGCTTTTTTTTTTTTTTAAATTTTATTTTACTTGCCCTATAGGAGACTTGGCTCAGGTATCTAGTGGTTGCTGTTATGATACTATGTATCGTAGCTGTCAATCACCATTCGGGCATGGCCGAGCTTGGTAACTTCACAGACATCCCGGAAACCGTTGTTGGGTTTCTGGGTTGCAATAGAAGCCATCAGTACCCCACAATCGCATCCCGGGGTGATGGAGATAGAGGGAGCTCCCTCCCTCTGTCTTTCTCTCAGCTGCCACGGTCGCATTTGAATGCAGAATATAAGGACTAATCGCTCAATGTCGCAACCCTGGTCTAACCGATGTCTCAGGATACCAGTTGGAATGTACAGCTGGTTTCCAGCAGTGATCATGCGGTCTCTGTTTTTGAGCCCGCATGATCACCTTCACGGAAATTTACACTGATTTGCAGAAACCCCTCCCAGACCATTACATAAACTTACATGAAATGTTGGGAAGGGGATAAATGTGACCTGGTGAGGTTTATGTGCCAGGGCTGCTTTTTACTTCCAGTCTGGCCCTGGCAATCAAAGTACTAGAACATAACGAAAATTGTACATATTTGTTATCACTGGAATCGTACTGACCTGCAGAATACAGATAACATGTTGTTAATACCGAACAGTAAACTCCATAAAAACAAACCCCCCACTAACATGGCACAAGTTGTTTTTTTTTTGGTTGGTTTTTTTACATTACACCTTACCTAGAATTTCGGTTCTCCATTACATTAAGTGGTCAATGGTACCATTAAAAAGTACATCTTGTCCTGCAAAACAGAAGTCCTCATATGACTATGTAAACAAAAAAAAAATAAAAAAAAGTTATGGCTCTTGGAAGGCCAAAAAATGGACTGCAACCGAAAGGGGTTAACTGGTGAGGTGCAATTGTTTACCTTTGCATTCACTTTTCAAATCTTAAGCATCTGGACCATTTTAGTTGTTTATAGACCTAATAAAACAGTACAGTTCCAATTAAGTTTCACATGTCAGATTTATAGAAATAATACATCAACTTTACATGTAATACGGAGCTTGGTGATAATATAACTTCAAATCATAATAAACACCATACTATTTAGGTTACATGCATATAGGATCCCATGAGATTGATAAAAAGTAACAGCTCACCTAAACAGTGCTTTATTTCAGTGTGCTGCATCCCAATGTGTGTCAACACAGCTTTGTCAGGTTTCTTTTAATAGATGTTTTACTTCTTGATGTTTTTAAATGTACACAGTAAATTTAATTGAGACATCATGTCCATGCAGTTTTCACAGATTGTACTTTGCTTAACACTTTGGTGTGGATTTCTGCACTAAAAATACACAATGATTACAAAGATAACAGCAAACCCGTGTTGTAGTATACGTAGGTTTAAGAGATAACCCTTTCTCACAATCGGTTATTCTACAAATTTTTTCATCTTTTTCATGTTTCGTTAGGCTTTATTACGAAATTCTTAAATTATAATTTTTTTTCATAATATGAGGTGTCAAGGGATCCTTACAACCAGCACACTCTTAACAGAGCGAACGCAGATGTGAGGGTACAGCACCAACCAAAATGATTAATATTAAAGGATCAACACACTTCACATCCACAGAATAGTCACGACACTATACCTCCCAACAGTGGTGCCAATAGGGCAGTACTCCTGCCAGGGGCTCTAATCAAAAAGGGGCCCACTGATATGTTAAAAAATAGGAACTAGTAATGGGTGGGGGCCCCATTTGATTTGGCTGCACGGGGCCTGAAACGGTTAATAGATGATTGATGGCAGCCCTGCCTCCCAACCTTCCCGATTTGGGAGTGATGTCCTACCATCCCGGGATGACTGGGAGAAGTCCCAATTTTTTAGGATGTGCCAGGGATCCAGGGCATATGCTCTGAATCCCCAGGACTGCGCTCTGCGATCCACTATTTGCGCATCCCGCTTTGCATCTCTTTCTTTAATAAAATGGTTAAGAAAGGCTGGTGTCGGGAAGTGTTTATTTAAAGTATCTTTTTCTGTTTATGTGTTTTTTTTTTTCATTTTATTTCAGTGATAGTAATAGAGGTGTCTGACAGACACCTCTCCATTTCTATAGCCCGGGCTTGATGTTTTTCAGCACCCCACAGCTGACGCTAACACCCTCTCACTATTACCCCAGTACCAAAGCACCTGAGTTACTGTGAAGAGCCAGGTCGCCATACAGTGATCATATAGTGGTAGGTACCAGTTTTAACAGGCTCTGCAGACTATATATTATCTCCATACAGTGACATTTTTTAATGTTTTTATTTTTATACAGGTTTCCTCTTTGGACTAGGTCAGAATCATTGCATTATGTTGGACCATTGTTGGATTGATTTCTTAAATAGAATGGTGGAAGAGGTCTGTTCAATTTGAATGTTTTTTTTTTCCTTTTAATTCCAGTGTTAGTAATAGAGGCGTCTGACAGACACCTCTCCATTACTATTGCTTGGGCTTGGTGTCAGCCAGCAGTGGTTTTTGACACGCCAAGACTAACCCCGTGTGACTATTATCCCAGTACCCAACGCACAAGGAGTACTAGTAAGAACCAGATTATCATCTGAAGCGGACCCTCTAATGTGACAGTCGACTTTTGGGGTGGCTAGAGGCTAGTATTTTTAGGGTGGAAAGGGACCAGTATCCATGGACCTTCCCTTTCTGTTAGTATCAGGCTGCAGCCGTCAGTTTTACCTTGGCCGGTTATTGAAAGAGGGGAAGATCCCACGTTGTTTATTTTTTTCAAAAATCATTTATTTATTGAGAATCCTAAAATGGGCAACTCCTGTAATCATTGCAGTTGATGCTCATGTTTAGATTCTCAATAAATAAATAAATAATTAAAAAAAAAAATGACATGGGGTCCCCCCTTTTTCTTAACCTGCCAAGGTAAAACCAACAGCTGCAGCCTGATTCTATCAGAATGGGAAGGTCCATCGATACTGGTACCTCTCCATTCTAAAAACACCAGCCCGCAGCTGCACCAGAAGTGGACCATCACATTAGAGGATCTGCTTCTGATGGTTACCCGGCTCTCCCCAGTACCCATGGTGCATTGGGTACAGGGGTAATAGTTACACAGGGTTACTGTCAGCCTTGGGCAACAAAAACCATCTCTGGCTGACATCAAGCCTGAACGATAATAATGAAGAGGCATCTGTCAGACGGCTCCATTACTATCACTGGCATTAAACGGAAAAAAATACAAATTGCACAACAATTTTTTAGTTTAAATAAACACTCCCCAACACCAGCCCTCTTTATCAATTTTATTTTTTTTAAAAATACATCCAAGGTTAATCGAACGTAGTCCACCGAATCCAAAGTAGTCCAAAGATGAACCTGTAAATAAACAGAAACATTACACATACAGATAGATTGGATACCCCAAACAGCATACTGGTAGAGGAGCAAATGAAGAGCTAGGCGCTGGTAGCGGCTGGTGAATGGAGACTTCAGGCTACCAGCGCCACGCTCTTCATTTGCTCCTCTGCCAGTATTGCACCTATAGCGGTCCCTATTGCGATTGTGCTATCTTCCAGCTTGCAGTTCCATACAAAAATATATACTCCTCTTCTTTCGCTATATCCATTTGTGATCTGGCTGATAAAGGCTGAGACACCAGCCGAAACGTTCCACATGGTCACGTTTGTCCTCTAGCCATATATTCAGTATATGTTTGATTTATTGTTTGGAAACATGCTCTCTGTAACCAGATGTTGTAAAATATTCACACTTACTATATAAAATAATTATCAGCATAATTACTTATGAGTGCTGTGGAATTATTATACTTTATGGGAAGCAGGATAGGTATGATAAGTGATACCATGACATAGCTACTGCTTCCATCCTCTCCGTTGCTCCTCTAGCTCACTACAAAAGTGGTTCTCAATTAAGTTGTGTAATTGTGACACGTTTCCATCATTCACAACATGTAGACCGCATTCAAAATTATTATGCAAATGATATTGTTCTCTGATTGACCTAATTAGTCGATGCAAATTACAGAATAATGTTGAAATCATCAGCTGTTAAGTATAGATCAAGTTTTATTGGACAAACCTTCCAATGATAATAGGTTTTTTCTTTCAAAATGAAAAGACTCAAAATGCACTGTTCCAAATAATTATGCACAACAGAGTTACAAAACATTTTTTAGGTTGTAAAGAAATTAACATGGTCATTTTTTAAATTTGCAGCATTAAGTGGTCATTTTTAGTGAAATCAAAAGTTATGTCAATCCTTCGTAACAGGCCGAGTTACATTTTAACATAGGACCCTTTTTTGATCTCACCTTTACAATTCTTGCAGCCATTGAACTTGTGAGGTTTGAGCGTTTCTGCTTTAAATTCTTTGTTTGATGTCAGAATCGCCTCCAAGAGCTGCTGTTTTGATATGAACTGCCTCCTACCTGATCTTTTGCCTTAGGATACTCCAAAGGTTCTCAATTGGGTTGAAGTGTGCAGAGGCTGGTCACACCATAAGTTTCTCTCCTTTTATGTCCATAACAGCCAATGATTCTGAGGTATTCTTTGCAGCAGCATTGTAATGCATGAAGATGATTTTGCTACAGAATGCACGGTTCTCTTTTTGTACCATGAAAGAAAGTAGTCAGTCAGAAACTTTAGATACTTTTCAGAGGTCATTTTCACACCTAAACAGCTCTCTCCTGGTGATTCTGGACCAAAACATGACTCCATCCACTACTTCATCCATCTTGACCATCCAAGGTTGCACGGCACACATCAGTAAATAAGACTTTTTTAAACTTAATGTATTTGTGGGTGCACTGCAACCATCTCTGCTTGTGAGCACTGGATAGGGGTGGCCAAATATTAGGTTTACAGGCAACTGCAAATCTCTGGAGCAGGGGTGGGCAATTAATTTTCTCATGGGGCCACATGAGAAATTGGAAAGGTTTTAGAGGGCCAGACTAACATATTTAACTCAGTTCTACCCAATACCTATAAACTTAGACCCCGGAGTCGATTGTTAAGCTCTTATCAATCAACTTGAGGCCTTAACAGCCGGCTTAACGACCAACTGCAGTCCCCATAGTTGATTGCTAAACTCTTTTCAATCGACTTGAGGACTTCACAACCGGCTTGACGACGGTTATTGAATTCACAACGCAATAAGTTATGTACCCCAGTATAGGTAATAGGGTTCCCCAGTAAGTTATATGTCCCCCAGCAGGTATATAGGCAGGTTATAGGTCCCCCATTGGGTATATAGGAATTTTATAGGTCCCCCGGTAGGTATATAGGTGTTATAGGTCCCCCAGTAGGTATATAGATAGGTTATAGGTTCCCCAGTGGGTATATATGTTGGTTATAGGTGCCCCAGAAGGTATATAGGTAGGTTATATGTCTCCCAGTTGGTATATAGGTAGGTTATAGGTCCCCCAGTAGGAATATAGGCAGATTATACGTTCCCCAGCAGGTATATAGGTTCCCCAGTAGCTATCTAGGCAGGTTATATGACCCCCAGCTGGTATATATGTCCCCCAGTAGGTATATAGACATTAACAGTAATAATAGCTTTGGTATGAGTAGAACTAAAAAAATTGATGTAGTCTGACAAGAAAATCATGGTTTGGTCGATAACAAACCATTAAACAGTATGATACCATAATCCTATAAAATAAAAAAAAAGGATGAATAGAAAATAAAAAGAGAGGAGGAAATAGAAAATAAGGATAATAAAAGAACATCTGGTCTTTAGAAGGTCTTAAAATTAGGTAAGTT
This sequence comes from Phyllomedusa bahiana, assembly GCA_025379985.1. Classification (NCBI taxonomy): domain Eukaryota; kingdom Metazoa; phylum Chordata; class Amphibia; order Anura; family Hylidae; genus Phyllomedusa; species Phyllomedusa bahiana. The sequence goes on from JAODAL010000698.1 coordinate 49,077, forward strand.
CAACATTTAGATGAACAACAACATGCCGCCGTGTCATTATTTACTTAAAGCAATTGTCCATTTGAAAAAAAATTATTGAGATGGGCCAGGGTGACCAAAAAAAAAGAAAAAATATATTACCTACCTGTCATCCAGCTCCGAAGCTTCCTGGTGACCCACTCTTCTTTACTTCCAGGTTCCAACATACGGGAGAGGCCTATTCACATACATTGGAGTTTGAGTCAAGATAAGAACCCGGAGGTAAAATGGAGCAAATCGCTAAGAAGCTCCAGAGCTATGACAGGAGACAAGTTAGTAAGTATCTTTTTTTTTCTGGCCCACCCTGGGTACAATTTAATGTAATTTTTTGAAGTGGACAACCCTTTAAAGAGAACCTGTCACATAGTTTATGCCCTCCTTGCTCAGGGCAGCACAATCTAGTGACAGACCTGCTGTTTCCAGTGCTGTGTCTCTTATTCTGTAAGATGCTGCAGTTTCAGAGCATTTATTACTTAAATCTGATATTTTGCAGCCTGAAAAGAGTCGAGCTTCTTTATGAGCAGGTGTTAGCCTGCCCACCTGCAGCTAGCCCTGCCCATCCACTAGTTATTCACAGGTTTCTTCCTATTCACAGTAATAGGATGTATCATCTTTAAGTGGGTGGGATAACCACTGATGGGCAGGGCTAACACCTGCTCACGTATTCAGCAATGATGGCAAAACCTATATGACAGTTTGCTGTTCTAAAGCATTCAGCCATGTATTAACACAATGTCAAGGAGGAAAGACATCAGCAATGATCTTAGAAAATCAATTGTTGCAACTAACAAACTAGAAAGGATTATAAGGCCATTTCTAAACAATCTTAAGTTCATCATTGTACGGTAAATAAGATTAGCAACAAGTGGAAAACATTCAAGACAGTTGACAATCTTTCCAGTAGTGGAAGTCGCAGAAAATTCAGGTCAGATCATGCAATGCTCAGAGAAATTGCAAAAAAAATTCAAGAACAGGCAACTCTACAGGCCTTAAATAACATTCTAAATGGTCAAGTTTATGGCAATACAATTAAAAAGAGACAAAAACTGGCATATCTTGTCAGGAAAAGCTGCCAGGAGAAAGCTTCTTCTTTCTAAAAAAAAATGACAGCAAGACTTAAATTTGCAAAGTTGCTCAATGTCTGCATAATGCTTTTCTATGATTTGCATTAAAGAAACTGATTTTTCATATTGGTTTTATGTAGTAAACTGTCCCACTGTTTACAGTAGTTCAGCTTGTTACTGATGTGTCTGCTGACATGTGTGTTGACTCTTCTCAATAGTAACTAGCAGTACTGTGAATGCAGCCCTGGACTAAAATACAGGCTGTAGGTTAGGTTTAATGCAAAATAAGCATGGGCAATATTATAGATGTAGTAGCTATGAGGGTCTAGAGATTGTAGGGGCCCTGGAACCAAGATAGGACGACATAGAAAAACAGATAGTGTGAGCCCTAGCACTAGACCCCCCAAAGCTGTCCCAACCTACTTGCCGGCCCGAACATAAGCAATTGGCGAGAACTGAATGATGGTCCCTTTACTGGTTAAGTTAAACACTGGACAACACAAGACAGACAAAAACAATAAAGAATAGTCAGGTGGAAAATCATGACCAAAAGAACAATGTCTGCTGTACTTCATGGGCAGAGGACTGCACTGCGGCATAAACAGGCATAGTCAGTACATGGTGGCTTTCTGTTTTATGGATTTTCTAATATATAGTACTATTAATCACACATTTGTGCTACTTATGGTGCTGTTTAAGTGGAGGGGCCAATCTCGATTTGCCATTCAAGTAATGCTATGCATATGCTAAGCTAAGTATTTTGTTTTGGAGGCTGTATCTCTAGCTAAAACATAAAAAATTAAATACATTTTAACGTACTATAACACTCTTATGAGTTTACTCTAATATGAATCACAGCATAGTCTTAATGTTTCTCTATTAAGGCCCAGTGGTGGAACTCCTTGGAATCATGTTCCGCCTCAGTCAGTTTTCAGCTGTTTCCTTTACTGTATCATTTAACAAGGTGACATGTGAAATTTCTCAAGTTCATGACAGTCACACTACAAGAGTGGTGCCAATAAGTCTACAAAAGTCTAGCCAAGTAAGAGCAAATAGCATGTGATAGGGATAAAGGGAAAAAACATCTACCTACCATACTATAATTTGTACAATAGGACGCTATGTCCAGTATATATAAGAAAAAGATTGGTTACTTTTTTGAGGAATAGAAGGATTATTAGATAATAGATACATTTCCTGTTGGTGTGAACAGTTTTTTGGGTTTTGTGCTTCTGGAGTTCCCTGTGTGGGGTAAGTAACATGTTAACTTAATTCTGCAGGTCTTAATTATGGTGATACTAAATTTTACAGTGGGTTGCAAAAGTATTCCTACTCCTTGAAATAAAATGATATGGTCTTTTCCAAAAGTTTGCAGTGCACTGAGCACTGTTCAATCCATCATCCGTAAATGATAGGAGTATGTCACAACTGTTAACCTACTATGACATGGCCATCCACTAAAACTGACAGCCCAAACAAGGAGAGTACTAAATAGAGAATAATAAGGGCATCACCTGGAGGGACCTGAGTGACACAAAGACTTTTTAAAATGCCTAAGGGCACTTTTCCCCGGTTTACAATACGTCGTATAAGCCATAGCGACATAAGGGGCCCGGAGCATCCTTCCTCAGAACGCCTGGGCCGTCCATCCTGAGTGTTCAGAGGCAAAGACTGCATGGTCTTGGTGAAGCAGAGCCTTAGGCTTTAAGCCTACCAGGCGTTGGCTCCTAGTGATCATGTGGGCAGCATGATGACGTCATATCATTGCGCCACCCAAGCCCAACTCAGAAGCTGACCTGATTCTCATCATGTCAGGGGATCGTGAGAGAGGCCAGTTCATTATTTATTTACTAATGGGGCCCGGCCTTCCTACCTACCTACCAACCATGGGTCCAGCTATAGCCTATCTAACAGGGGGCCACCTACAGCCTACCTATCACATGCAGCTCACCTACATTCTATCTACCTAGCTACCCAAATAGAGCCCACCCAATGCCTACCTACCCACCTGGGGCTCACCTACAGCCTACCTATAGCCTAGCTACCTGGGGCCCGCCTACAGCCTAGCTACCTAGGGCCCACCTACAGCCTACCTAGTTACCTGGCCTATCTACCTAATTGGGGCTTAACTGCTGTCTACCTAGGGCCAATCTTCCTACCTACTTGTAGCCTTCTTACCTACCTAGGGCCAATCTACGTACCTATGGCCTACCTACCTGGAGACTAACTGCTGTCTACCTAACTAAGGCCTACCAACCTATCTAATAGGGGTCTACCTAACTACCTGGGCCCTCCCTAGCTACGGGGTAATATAAATATGATCGGTACAGATAACAGCTATAGAGCAGTCTCTAGGGGGTTAGATCTCTGTTCCTATCCACACCTCTAGAAGACTGTGCCTGTAAGTTATGGCCTGTACCCACTCTCCCACCCATGGTAAGTTTGTGCAGAGGTGAGGGACAGTGAGGAAGGGGCTTGAAGATTCTAAGATATTTGTATCCAAATCTGCAGGGACGAGTGGTGGCTGGGAAAGGTCATCATGGCGGTCTGGACCAGATGCAGAAGAAAAGGCAAAGTGAAAGACTGTGATAAACGTCATATGTGAGTCACAAGATGTAACTACACTGTAATCAAAGTCCAAAACAGCAAACAAATCCTTTGTGAACCAGCTCTAAACCCATTTGATTAACATAATCCAATGATGAAAAGCAGGTACAGACCGGGCTGTAGTAGAAATCCTAATAAATTATTGCTTTATTGAAACATATTAAAATCCAAGATAATCCTACATGAGAGACCCCCCTCCTCGGGCTAAAGTAGACAATTCGCCGACGCGTTTCGGGTCACATGACCCTTACTCATGGCTACGTGATTACGGTTACCACCCTCCTTGTAAATGTCATGGAGGGCGGAACCTGAATAAACCCCATTGAAAACAGACATATTATATATTCAATAAAACCAAACAAAAAATACAACACAATGGTCTAAGTCTACTTATAATGGTATTGTATGTCCTGTCTGACATTAAGACCTTTAGGTATATGAATATCAAGGTGGTATATCCACCAGGCTTCTCTGGCTAGGATCTTCCGATGCAAATCTCCTCCACGTACTGGGCGTTTAACTCTTTCTATACCCATCACAGTCAGAAGTGTTTTGAAACAGCCGACGTCCTGAACTGATCCCCTCTCGCCGCATCCGACATATGACGTCGTATGCGGACTTTGAGAGGGCCACCTGCACACCCCACATACTGAATTTTACAGATATTACAGCCTATTACATAATTGACATGTTTTGAATTGCAATTGATGAAACTCTTAATTTGGAACATTTTATTGTTACTGAACGAGGTAAAATTGTTACTTTGATTTACATGTTCACATACCTGACATATATTGTGGCCACATTTAAAAAATCCTGTTGTATTTAACCATGTATCGTTTTTATTATCAATGGTGGGCAGTAAGCTCGGAGAAACACGTGAGGCTAGAGTAGGGGCTTTTTTAGGTACAAATCTAGTTTTATTCTTGAGAATTATATTTCTTAGTTTTATTTACGTAGAGAATTGGCATATGCATTTTTATGATATTCACTACCTCATAAAATTGTTTGCTGAAATTTGTTGAAAAAGTTATCATCTCTACTTTTTTCTTGCCTTTTTAGAAATAATTTATTTCGATCAATTTCATTCACGAGTTCACAGGCATTATTTAACATTTTATCTGAAAAGCCCTGGGACGATGGTCGATGCCCAACTACAACCTTTGGTGGTGAAGTTGCCTGGGACGATGGGTTGATGCCCAATTACAACCTTTGGTGGTGAAGTTGCCAGGTTTCTTAAGGGATACAAAACAACTTATTTATACATTAGAATCCAAGACCTGGCCGACTGGGGGGGTCTTGGTTATCATGTGATGTGGTGAGATTATATCCCAGCATCCCACATGACCTTTCTTAAAAAGGAAAGAAAAAAGTAGAGACGATAACTTTTTCAACAAATTTCAGCAAACAATTTTATGAGATAGTGAATATCATAAAAATGCATATGCCAATTCTCTACGTAAATAAAACTATGAAATATATTCTCAAAAATAAAACAAGATTTGTACCTAAAAAAGCCCCTACTCTAGCCTCACGTGTTTCTCCGAGCTTACTGCCCACCATTGATAATAAAAACGATACATGGTTAAATACAACAGGATTTTTAAAATGTGGCCACAATATATGTAAGGTATGTAAACATGTAAATCAAAGTAACAATTTTACCTCATTCAGTGACAATAAAAATTTCCAAATTAAAAGTTTCATCAATTGCAATTCAAAACAAGTAATTTATGTAATAGGCTGTAATATTTGTAAAATTCAGTATGTGGGGTGTAGAGGTGGCCCTCTCAAAGTCCACATACGACATCATATGTCCGATGCGGCCAGAGGGGATCAGTTCAGGACGTCGGCTGTTTCAAAACACTTTGCGGAGAAGCATAATGGAGATTTGAGCAGTCTGACTGTGATGGGGTATAGAAAGAGTTAAACGCCCAGTACGTGGAGGAGATTTGCATTGCAAGATCCTAGCCAGAGAAGCCTGGTGGATATACCACCTTGATACTCGTATACCTAAAGGTCTTAATGTCAGACAGGACATACAATACCATTATTAAGTAGACTTAAACAATTGAGTTGTTTTTTTTGGTTGGCTTTATTGAATATATAATATGTCTGTTTTTAATGGGGTTTATTCAGGCTCCGCCCTCCAAGACATTTACAAGGAGGGTGGTAACTGTAATCACGTAGCCATGAGTAAGGGTCATGTGACCCGAAACGCGTCGGAGAGTTGTCTACGTTAGCCCGAGGAGGGGGGGGGGTCTCTCATGTAAGATTATCTTGGATTTTAATATGTTTCAATAAAGCAATAATTTATTAGGATTTCTACTGCAGCCCGGTCTGCACTTGCTTTTCATCATTGGATTATGTTAATCGAATGGGTTTTAGCTGGTTCACAAAGGATTTGTTTGCTGTTTTGGACTTTGCTGTTTAGGTTTGCACCCAGAACCGTGCTCCTACTCAGAAGATTTCATGAAAACACCAACCTCAGGTGAGCTGCTTTTCTACATTTTCATACACTGTAATCACTTATATGTCTGCAGAACCTGTGTACACTGATATCTACTACTATATGGCCACTATATGATGGTAATATACAGTCTGCAGAGCCTGAGTACACTGCTATTTACCACTTTATGGTCACTGTATGGTGGTAATATACTGTCTGCAAAGCCTGTGTACACTGATATCTACCACTATATGGTCACTGTATAGAGGTAATATATGATCTGCAGAGCCTGTGTATACTGGTAACTAGCACTATGTGGCGGTAATATTGGTCTAGTAGTATAGAGGTGTTAGTCATTATGAGGTAATTTGTGGTCATGTTCTGGTGGTATAATCGGGTCCTTATGTAGTAGTGTTATTGGTTATTTTGGTCTTGGTATAGTGGGATATGTTTGGTAGCAGTATGATGGTGATATGTATAGTGAAGTATTTGCTCTTTGTATTATCTAGTAACTGCATGACTATTAGTAAGAGGTACCAGGAAATGTTTGTGGTCAGGAGGGGGGGGGGGGGGGGGGGGCTGGATAGCAAAATAAAGTTTGCTATGGGGCCCAGGCTTCTCTAGTTACGCACCTCAGCAAAATAACAAACCTAAACATAAATCCAAAGCTAAATTGGAGTGATTTACATCAAAAGAATTAGCAAAAATTCCAGCCTCTAGATGTGAAAAGCTGGTAGAGACATCCCCCAACAGACTGCAATTGTCATTGCAGCTAAACGTGGCCCTACAAAGTACTGACTCAGGGGAGCTGAATAAATATGCATGCCACACTTTTTAGCTGCAAACATTTTGAAAAGTACATATAATTTTCTTTACATCTTGAAAATACTTGCTACTTTGTGTAGTTATATCACACAAAAAATCAATAAAGTACATTTAAAGGGGTTTTGCCACAAACTCATTTTATATTTCCTTTATCCAGCTTCAGCTTTCAGTGTGCTCAGAAGGTAGTTTGTGTGATTTGTTTGAACTGCATATCATGAGACATCACCATGCCTTTCTCCACAGTATGCTCACTTTGTAGTCAAAAAAGGTGTGTTTATGTAAAGAGCTGCGAGTAGTTACAAAGTAGCTGAGTGGTTAGAGATTGTGCCGTCCAACATATACTTACGATTTTGCCATAGGCAAACTTAAACTCTATCAGTTCTCAAACTATAAAGCACTAAAACTTAACTTTTGTTATGTATAACACTTACCCTCGATACACACTATTTAAAAACCTGATTTCTAACCTCTCAATTTATCCCTTTCTAATTGTGAAGGAATAACTCCTTATATATTATCAAGTCTGGTGTAACACCACCTATTAACAGGAGAACCCTATATATATACAGTGATTTACTAACTCCAATAAGGGATCCAAAACATCTTACTTGGGGAGTTATCCTTTATCTGATGGACATAAAACATATAAGGTTTCTTGTGAGACCCTCTGCAGTGGGTAATACAGTAGAGAGAGGTGGGAAATCACAAATTAAAATGTGATGCCTGACCTCCCCAACATGTTTCACCAGCTAACTGGCTGCATCAAGGAATAGAGGTCCGGACCTCAGCCAATTAGCTGGTGAAACATGTTGGGGAGGTCAGGCATGACACTTTAATTTGAGATTTCCCACCACTCTCTACTGTGTTACCCGCTGCAGAGGGTCTCACAAGGAATCCTTATATGTTTTATGTCCATCATATTAGGGATGACTGCCCAAAGTAAGATGTTTTGGATCCCTTATTGGAGTTAGTAAATCACTGTATATATAGGGTTCCCCTGTTAATAGGTGGTGTTCAACCAGACTTGATAATAGAAAAGGAGTTATTCCTTCACAATTAGAAAGGAAGAAATTGAGGTTAGAAATCGTTTTTAAATAGTGTGTATCGAGGTTAAGTGTTATACATATATAAAGTTAAGTTTTAGTGCTTTATAGATTGAGAACTGATAAGAGTTTAAGTTTGCCTATGGCAAAATAGTAAATATAGACATTAAAATTCACTCTTTGTTATCTTGCTAGATTCCAATTTTTTTTGCAGACTATTTGTCCAACATAGGGGTCCCAGGTTCAAATCCCTGCAGGAGCCAAACGTGTATTTTTCTGGTCTTACTGCACATACCTGATTGCAAGTTCTTTTTTATTTTTATTTATTTGCACTGTTTGACTTATTACTAAGGCATACAGAGGACAGGAGCAGAATGACAGTACCTGGGGTTGAACACTTGCTCAGCAGTGAGTTAGTGTGTGTGATTACTCAGCAGAGAAGAAACTGGCAGTAGCTGCCTGAGAGGAGAGGTGATGTCTGATCATGTGTGACAAGACTGAGGAGCTCTCATCCGTGGTCATATCCCCTGGAGAGGAGCTGTACACTATTGATCACTAGGGTAGTAAAACAGTAGAACATTTTTAATAATGATGAATGGTGAAAATGTTTATTATGTAATTTGGAAGCTTCCCACGTTAATTTTATTTGTGGGAAAACCCCTTTACGTTTGTGACTTTATAGTTTAAGAATGAGGAACAGTTCAAGGTGTATGAATACTTTTGCATCACACTCTATATAACTTTTTTATTAGGTTTTACTACTTTAAAAAAGTAGAAAATATATAAAAATTTACTTTGCATTTTTTGTAACCAATAACTATTGTTCAGGCGGCGCCCGCTTGCTCCTGCGGAGCTCCACTGGCCTGCTGAGGGCTCGGCGCGGGCATATTGCGACACCCCATCACCCGCCGGCTCTATTACCTGGCTGCGCTTTTCGGTGCACGCCGCTCTCTTCTCCGTCCCCCGGGCCGTCGTGGCGACAGTAATGCGCACCCCCTAGGCTCGGCGCCGACGGCTGGTCTAGATTTAAAGGGCCCAATGTCCCGGTAATTGGCTTAGTGCCGGGCACTGGTCCTAAATAAGGGTTCGCCCCCAGCAAATCTGTGACTGATCATTGGTGGCTGCGGTTTTTTTTTTTTTTTTTAGCTTAATGTGTCTCTTAGTGTCCGTATTTGATTACCAGTGTACCAGTCCGCTTGATACGTCTTCCTGACCTTGCATGTTTGCCGCCTGCCCTGACCATCTGCCTGTTTCTGACAACGAACCTCTGCGCTGCCCTGGACCTTTCTTGCCTGTCCCCGGAAACACATTTGGATTACGATTTTGTAACACGCAATACACCGGCCGCCACCTCAGGCATGTCACGTCAGGGGTGGTAATGACCTGGTTAGCTCACGCCGCAGCAAGTACCATTCCGTAGTTTTGAGGCGGGCTACTGGTGAAAACAGGGGCTACTTGAGATTCTGTTCCTGGCGTGGCTTAAAACCTATCATCGCTTGCGGTGGTCCAGTGAATCCACCGAAACCGCTTACAGTACGATTTGGCCATGGATTCCGCCAGGGTACCTCTGCCGAACTCCGGATGTTGCGACGGCCCGTCGGCACAGCAGAGTCAGCGTATCGACCAGCTCGCGGTCATGATGAGAAACACTTGCGGACCGCTACCTCCGCCTTGCAAGATGCGCCGTCTAGCTCTGCACCTGTTGCTCCTTGCAGCCTCGGCTCTTAACTGCCCCAATTCTCTGGGACCTTCCCTGCATTTGCCGCTTCCATCTCGTATGATGGAGACCCCAAGAAGTGGCCGAGGCTTCATCAGTCCAATGCGCCATCACATCGAGATGCTGGGTCAATCAGTTTTACTAATGTGCGGGCTAAAGTGGCACTTCGTTTATTAGCCTCCTATCGGGCGAAGCTTCTGGGCATGGGCCACCCCTTTTGGTGGGACCGTGGTAGATCGCTGATTGGCTATCTGCAAGCCTTCCTCCAGGGGTTCGCCCCACAGTCTTTGAGGGAACCTAGGTCGCACCCACTCCTCTGCATGCTGCAGTCTGCTCACCTCCGTCAGGGGGCGACCCCTCCACTGTGGGACAGTACTTGTGCAGTTCCCACCTTAGCCTCAAAGACTGGACTGGAACAACGAGGCTTTGGTGGCCAATCGTTCTGGCACAAGGCCTTTCCGGTCGCATTAAGATGAGCTCGCGGGTCGGGGCCCTGCCTACCTCGCTGGATGAATTGATTCGGTTGGCCACTCGGATCGATATACGCTTTGCTGAAAAGAAACAGGAGCTCCGCCTTCCAACGCGGAGCTACTCGACACGCCGGGGCATACCTCGCTTAGCTCCTGTCTTTTCAACGCCCTTCCAATTCCTCCACAAAACGGTTCATGAGGTGACGAGCCCATGCAGGTTGAAAGGGGTATTTGACCAAGGACGGAACGCTCACAGCGACGTCTGCGGCAGTTATGCTTCTACTGTGGCGGTTCCCGGCCACTTCATTGGGGGACTGTCCGGTACGCCGGGAAACTCCGCACATAGGGCTCGCAGGAGGAGGCGTTCCCTAGGTGTCAGTGCGGCCTCCCCCGCCTGAACAGTTACTGTTCTATGTGAAATTTCGTGGACAGAACCTTTCAGGCCCACCGCCTTCTGGACTCGGTGTCGCTGGTAACTTTATCAGCCTCGCGCTGGGTGTCCCAGTACCGGCTTCCAGTGATACCTTGCAGAAAACCCATGTTTGTCTCCCAGTTCAGCGGGAGAAATGCCTCAAGGATGCCACATTTCGGTTCTGCACACTGCGCCCTCATCCTGCAGTCGGGCGCTACACCAGGGAAACAGTGAAAACTACTTCGTACTGCCTCGTTCATCATCTGAGATACTTTCTGGCTCCCATGGTTACAGAGCATGCTTCCGACTCTAAATTGAACACAGGCGAGATTCTTCGTTGGGGCCGGCATGCCAATCAAGTTGCCTTCGGCGCTTCTGCACAGCCCCATCGATCTTGATCAACGAGCCTACGAAGTCTCTGCCAGGGCTGCATGCCTCCTTACCAGGACTTCTCCGATGTATTTTCTGAAAAGACAGGCTGAAAACTCTGCCTCGATGCCGGCCCTTTGATTGCACCATCGACCTGCACCCGGTACTACTCCTCACCGAGGCAGTGTGTTACCCTTTCCGTACGGAGACAAAGGAATGTCCGAAATATATTCAAGAGAATCTTCCGCAAGGCTTTATTAGCAATCAGTCTTCGCCCTGGGGAGCAGGATTCTTCTTCGTCGGGAAAAAAAAGATGGTACCCTAGGGCCTTGTATCGATTATCGCGGCTCCCTGAACCAAAATAACCGCAAAAGAATTCGATAACCGCTGCCTCTGATCTCGGGAGTTATTTGACCGCCTACGTGGCGCAAGATTTTTTCTAAAAAAATGGACCTTCGCGGGTGCTTACATTCTGATCCGAATCCGAAAAGGTGTCACGAGTGGATAACAGCCTCTAACACCGTGATGGCCACTTCGAATATCTCGTCATGCCATTGGGTCTCTGCAAACGCTTCCGGCTGTCTTTCCAAAATTCGTTAATGAGATCTTTGGGAATCTTCTATACGTCTGCGTTATTGTCTATCTTGACGATCATTCTATATATTCTCCAGACCTAGAGAGCTCACCGTACCATGTCAGCCAAGTGCTCAGAACATTCCGAACCAACAACTTTATGCCAAGTTGGAGAAGGCCTGTTTCCGACGGCACCTCTGCCCTTATTAGGGTACATTGTGTGACAAACATCTACAGTTGGACACCGCCAAGCTCTTACTGCAGTCCTGCCAGTGGCCTCCGCCGGTGGGTCTTCAGGCCACCGCGATTTTGTAGGCTTTGCCAAAACTATTACAGGCAATTTATTCCACAGTTCTCCTCTCTGGTGGCTCCGATGGTGGCCCTAAAAAGAGGCGTGCCGGACCCCCCAAGTCATGGGCTACCGAGGCCCAAGACGGCGTTCAACCGTCTGAAAAACTGCATTTGCCTCCGCTCCTGTTCTCTGTTCGTCCGGACCTCAGCGCCCGTTTGTCTTAGAGGTCGACGCTCAGTTGGTGCCGGTGCCGTTTCTTCTTCAGAAACCCTCCTCGGGGAAATTGCGGACGTGTGGATCTTATCAAGACCATACAATCCTGACGAACGCAATTACACTATCGGTGTCGGGAACTTCTTGCTATATAAGTTTGGCCCTAGAAGAATGGCGTTCACTTGCTGGTGGGGGCTCATCATCCCATAGGATCCACATGACCATAAGAATCTTTTATATCTACAATCTGCTAAGCGATTGAAATCCACGTCAAGCCACAGATGGTCGCTTTTCGTCGCCCGTTTTGATTTTCCTCCTACACTTTACCAGACCGGTGAAAAAAAACGTCATGGCGGGACGCTCTCTCTAGATCCTCCGACACGGCGGGCTTGGAGCCACCCCTGCAGCACTATCATTCCTCCGGATCGGGCTTCTTTCGGCAGTCCTGTAGACTTCAACAGCTTACCTCCTGGGGAAGACCAATATTCCGTCCTGCTTTGCGGGCCTCGAATCCTTTAAATGGGACATTCTCCTATCAAAACAGCTGGTCATCCTGGGATTTTGCAAATCGTACAACTCATCTCGAGATCTATTGGGGCCCACTCTCCTCGGAACGTTTGGACACTTGTCTTAGCCTGTACTCCTGTGCTCGGAACAAAGTTCCTCGCGTCAGGACCCGGGTCTGCTTCAGCATCTCCCGGTGCCAGAGAAACCTTGTTCCCATATTGCTATGGATTTGGTCACCTGACCCTTACCGGCCATCATCCGGAAAACATGGTCCATTTGGGTGGTGGTTGACAAGATTTTCTTAAAATGGATCATTTTTGTGCACCTGCCCAGGGTACCCTCGGCACACCAGCTAGCCAAGCTCTTTTTCCACCACATCTTTCGTTACACCGAGGCTACCTTTTTGACCATCATGCTGATGGGGGAGTCCAGTTTGTATCTAAAATTCTGGCTGGGCTCTCTGTGAGCCAGTTTAGCGGGTTCCGCTGGACTTTTCTTCTGGTACCACCCTCAGACCAACGGGCAGGTGGTAGAGGGTCAACCAAGTCTTAGGCACCTATCAGCGACATTTTGGGTCCGCCGGTCAGGATAAACTGGTCTGACCTTTCACCTGGGCGGATTCTCATATAACTCCATTAGGAGTTCAGAGTCAGATGGAGCCGCCTCCCTTTTTATTGTGTTTGGGTTACATCCACGAGCGCCTCTCCCCCTAGCCGTTTCGTGTCAATTCCTGCCGTGGATTGCCCAAGTACGAGAAACATAAAGTCACTCCTTGCAGGTCACTCGACAGGCTCTTCTTCTGGGCTCCATAGTACTGAAGTTCAGGCCGATAGTATCAGAGACTCCGAAATCCTGTATTTAAGCGAGGTGATAGGGTTTGGCGATATTTGGCAATATACATCTGTTTCAAGGTACCCAGCTAAAAGTTGGGCCTAAGTATTTGGGCCCTTTTGTGGTACTTAGTCAGATTAACCGGGATCTCCTACAAGCTCGGCTTGCCTCCACTCTGCGTGTACCGAAAGTTGCTTCCATGTCTCGCTCCTCAAGACTGTGGTTGCTGAATCGCTTCTCACGTGGATCTGTATCGCTCCTCTGTGGCCAACTCTGATCAACATCTTTGAGGTCAAGGAGGTGCTGGCGCAGTAGACCAGTGAGGGGGAATGCGGTTCTTTTCATGACTGGAAGGGGTTCGGGCCAGAGGAGCGTTCGTGGGAACATGAAGGCAAACGTTCACCTGATTCTCCTTGCTGGGTTTCAAAAAAAAAAAAGAGGGGGAGACCCTAAGGGGGGGTGGGGGGGGGACGGAAGGAAAATGGTCATGGAGCCAGTGGGCGTCAGCTGACCTGCGGCCCTTACCCTGCCTGCTGAGGGCTCGGCGCGGGCACGCGAAGCCACGTCTCCACGCCGGGCTTCTTTACCTGGCCGCGCTCCGGTGCAAGCACTCCCTCTCCGTACCGGCAATCGTGTGGAATGCGCGCCCACATAGCGCCGCCGCGACCGAGGCCCTGGGTCTAGATTTTAAGGGACAGTGTCCCGGTAATTGGCTTAGTGCCGGGCACTGGTCATATAAAGGGTTAACCGCCCACCAGCATCTGTGCCAGATCGTTGGTGTGAGGTTAGGTAAATTGAGCTTACGTGGCGTCTCTAGTGGTCAGTATTGATTACCAGTGTACAGTCAGCTCGCTCACGTTTCATCGACCTTGCCTGTTTGCCGCATGCCCTGACCGTCTGCCTGTTTCTGAATCGAAACCTCTGCCGCCTGCCCTGACCTTAATGCTGTACCCGGACATACGCTCTTTGGTTTACGATTTTGTACCAAGCTAATACACCGGCCGCCACCGCAGGCAAGGTCTACGTAAGGGGGTAACGACTGGTAGGCTTCACGCCGCAGCAAGTCCATCACCCGCTTTGCAGCGGGCTCCTGGTGGAAAAAGGGGGCTACTTTAGATTCCGTTCCCTGGCGTGAATAACTATCATCGCTTGCGGTGGTCCAGTGAATCCATCGAACCCTTACAACTATTTTATTCATTAGTCTAGTGTTGGCTGTAATTTTTCTTCTGGCTTTCATTCTTCATAAGAAATAAGATTATATTTTAATAATTTCAATAGATTTTTAAGGAATGGCCCAATCCCAATTATGAAAATTTTTTTTTTTTTTTAAAAATTAAAATAAAAAAAATTCCACTTTTTTATATTTTTTTCATGTTATTAAAACTTGACCTCTAGGGGCTGTGATCACTTGCACACTATACTGAATTACTAATATATTGCAACACAGTGTATAAATGCCAATTTCCTGAGCCTGCGCTATACTTCTCTCCTTACATTGTGACATACATATACTTCACATGTTGGAAACAGGTTAAATTTACAAATGGCATAGCAATGTTAAAGCCTCCGTTAATCCATAAATACACATTTCCTTAGGCTAAAAAGATCAGTTGTAGTCCCCAGAAATAATGCTTATTATCACAATCAGAAGATGGAAATAGCCAGCTTATCCTCATCATCTACAGTACTTGTAATACAAATGATGACATCACAAGGTCACTTTTGTAGTTTTTACCAGTTTTTTTTATAGAGTTCCAAATGAAAGTAAAACTTCTTTTGCAAAAGGTTATAATAAGAACAGTTGTACAAATGTATTAGTTTTAAATTGGCTGTTGATGTTATATTAAGGAGTCCCTCCAAATTTAAGAGAGTTCACTGACAATCTCTGTCTTCTTTTAATTTGCACGGGCTGAAATGGTTTTTGCATGTGAATACAATTTTTAGTGTAAGCAATAGAAATAAATTTTATTTACTAAAGAAAAAATATATATTTATATATATATATTAAAATTATATTTAGTTATAGTTGTTTTTTGTTTTCTCCAAGCCACTTTTTTCTTGGTTTCGATCGTGGAGTTATTCACCCCTTTAAAATTTTTCTCCCTTATATTTCCTATTATCCTATTTCTATTTTCTTTTGTTATTTTTTTCCCTTGCTTTTTATTCTTTGATAAGTCTTTCCTTCCTTTTTTTGACAGTTTTCTCCAACTTCCTTATCATTTTGTTATATTTGTTTTTCTTTCGCCATTTTTTTTGCTTACAGACAAACCTGAAGAAGGCTTTTGCCGAAAACGTTCATAATTGGTCTGGCTTTTCCTTACTACATATTTGCTCCAAAACCCTTTTGCATCAGAAATCTGTGATGTGCTGTAGATCTGTTCCTTGGTTTTTATGATGGTGTTTATTCACTAATGTTCTGAGGCCTTCACAAAATAGCTGTAGTTTTACTGAGAAAAAAATACATACAGATGTACTGTATTTACTAATTTTGGTGACAATAAGACAATTTGTCACCCGGATTTTATTTTTGGGGTACATTACAGGGGCTGAATAATATGCATGTAAAATTTTCACTTTTAAAATTTTCAAAAATTGGAAAAGCATTGTATCGTTTTACTTTGTGTTGTTCTATCACATAAAATATCAATAAATACATTTAAGTTTGTGGCAGTAACATTTGAAAATGAGAAAAAATTCAAGGGTATAAATACTTTTGCAACCCATTGTAAATTCAATGCTAATGCTCTGTTGTGTCCAACTGCATTTGTTATTCCATAGATGGAAATTATGACGTGACATCTAAAGTAAAAAAGATATATCAATTTCTTGCTGATCTTGCTGTTGAGATGGTCAGAATTTAATTTTAAGGGTGGGTGGAGGGAGGGGGGGTGTCATAATAGCTAATGGTGACAGGGTTAAAAGAATGAAAACCAGAAAAACTCTACACTGCATGCTGACCAGTGACTAGTCTAACCAACAAAATAAATGAGCTGCAATTAATAATGTCCGAAGAAAAATATGACATAGTAGGATAACTGAGACATGGCTGGATGAGACCAATGACTGGGTGGTTAACTTACAGGGTTACAAATTGTTTATAAAAGATCGTAAAAATCGGAAGTGGGGAGGTGTATGTCTTTATGTAAAATCCTGCCCAAAGCCAACACTGCAGGAAGATACAGAAGAGTGTAAACATGTGGAGTGATGAAATGAACATGTGGAGTCATTATGGGTAGATATACATGGGGGTAATCACAATAATAAAATTCTATTAGGGGTCTGCTATATGCCATCAAATATAACAGAACCCATGTAAAATCTACTACTCAGACAAATAGATGAGGCGGCTAATCAGAATGAAGTTGTTATTATGGGCAACTTCAACGACCCAGACATAAAATTTGGAAACTGAACCCTGTGGCTCTCACAAAGGAAACAGGTTTTTGTCAAAGTTAAGATAATTACCTTTCCCAACTGGTGCAGGAGCTGACTAGAGGAAAGGCCATTTTGAACTTAATATTAACCAATAGACCATACAGATTAACAAAGGTTCAGGTTGGGGGACACCTAGGGAATAGTGACCACAATATAATACATCTCCACTTATCCTTCCATAGAATATTTTGTTGAGGTGCCACAAAAACACTGAAGTTCGGGAAGGCTAATTTGAATCTGTTTAGAGAGGCCCAGAGACTGGGACAAGGTCTTCAAAAATAACAGAACACATAATAAATGGGAGCTCTTTCAACTCATATTAAGTGCCCACTGTGAGAGAGGTACATACCTTATGAAAAGAAAATGATCAGAACCAGGAAAAAAATCAATGTGGATCATGAGAGTTGTAAAGGAGGCAACAAGTAACAAAAATAAATGTTTAAGCTACTTAAACAGGAGGGCAGTGAGGAGACACTTAAAAGCTTTAAGGAAAAAATTAAACATATAATATAATGATAAAGATAGTAAAGTTGTAGACAGAAAGACATATTGCCAAAGAGAGTAAAACTAACCCCAAAATATTTTTGTAACTATATAAATAGTAAAAAGATTGATACTGAAAATAATGGCCCTTTGAAAAGTAGTGAGTGAGGTATTGTGGGGGCGATTTGGAGAAAACAAATCTATTAAACAATTTTTTCTACACTATATTTAATCAAGGAAAATGAGATTACTGTTGATGGGCAGAGGGATGAGGCAAACTTCACCTTAAATGTTTCTTGTCTAACCCAGGAAAAAATGCAGCTCTGCAGACAAATCACCAGGTCCTGATGGTTTCCTAAGGGAATTAAATAATGTCATAGACAGGCCCCTATTCTCAATATTTATGGACTGTATAATAATGGGGTATGTCCCAAAGGATTGGTGCAAAGCAAATGTGATGCCAATATTCAAAATGGGGTCAAAACGTGATCCTGGAAACTATAGGCCAGTAAGCTTAACCTCTGTTGTAGGTAAAATATTTGAAGGTTTTCTAAGAGATGCTATACTGGAGTATCTCAATGAAAATAAATGTATAACTCTGTTCCAGCTTGGGTTTATGAAGGATTGGTCCTATCAAACTATTCTCATCAGCTTCTATGAGTAGATTAGTTCTAGACTGAATTGGGGTGAGGCATTGGATGTCATATATCTAGATTTTTCTAAAGCATGTAATACTGTGCCACATAAAAGGTTGGTAAGTAAAATTAAAATGTCTGGACTGGGGGAAAGTGTTTGCAAGTGGGTAAGTAACTGGCTCCGTAAAAGAAAACAAAGGGTAGTGATTAATGGTATTTACTCGGGACTGGATCCCTGTTACCAGTGGGGTTCTACAGGAGTCAGTATTGTGCCCTTCTTTAATATATTTATTAATGAGTTAATAGAAGGATTGCACAGTAGAATATCAGCTCAGTAAAGTTATCAACACAACAGAGGATAATGTTCCATTACAAAGGGACTTTATTCTGATGGCCAGATTGGAGACGAGAAGAATTTTTCCCCTAAGATGATGACAATTGGTTTCCTCTGGACCAACACTATAGAACAATAGGCTGAACTGGATGGACATCTGTCTTTTTTCGGCCTTACAAACTATGTAACTATATGGTCGCATCAATCAGCAGAACAATTAGCAGGATTCCAAACCTGATAGACTTCTGTTTGATTGCATTCAGTGGTCTACTGTCATATGGCCACTAGTTACTATGTAGCACTAGTCTAGGTAGAAACTAGGCTGATAATTAACAGGTGAATAAAAAAAAAGACATGTTATACTAAATGTTTTCCGACTGTACATCAATATGCTTAGGTCTATAAAATAATGACTATAGGATGGACAACATTCTAAGTGTTAAAAGTTTGCGTTAAACTACTAAAGAAGTTTATGTGTAATAGGTTATATCTGAATATAGTATGATTTTTTTAAAGTTTCGGAACCAATTAGAATAAGAGTTGCTCCTCAAACTGTTTTACTGAAAACTAACATACCGTAAGTTATTTATGTAACTGCCATAGCTCCTTAAGTTACATTTGCTATGTGTTCCTAATCAGTAACTGATTTAATTCATTTGAATACAGTAAGTCCTAAGTTTCGTTCTGGCTCAAGTCCATTGAGAGAACATTTTTTTTACACAGTGTCAAGGAAAACATTGTTATCTTATTACATATTCTATAAAGACTCTATGCTACCAGGCGCACATAGGCACATTGTTCGTAAGCAACTCCTCTAGAGGACAAATGATCCCTTAATATGTCCTGCAGGAATACTAATAACTTGGCTGTGTATCTGATGTATTTCAGTAAGAGGTCCGGCTGCTTCCAGACCTAGAACAGAAGGCTAGAGCTAATTACAGAACATGTGTAAATTAATATGGTGAAAGCTGCCAGAAAGGTGTGATTAGTTCGTGGGGTAAAGTCTCATAAAGTAACAGAACCTTTCCAAGAATTTTAGAAACAAAAAGAAAATTATTCTCACAAATGTTTAGCATAGTCTAGCTTCCCCACTCCAAACTCCCGAATGGTCTAAAGTATTTAATCACAAATTATAGCTGTCTGCACAAATTGGTCCGTATTACATTTTTGGGTTTCATGTACCAGAGACCATGCCAAGCTTCCAATAATTCTAAGCATGATGTTCCTTTAACACCATTAGTGTGGTAGGTCTTGTTTGGGAGTGTTAGGAACACTTCAACAATAGAAATTTGCTTACCATCATGGGTGTAACTATAGCCATAGCAACCTCTGACACCCAGAGGTTGAGGGTGCACAATAAAGTGCAAGAACATTGTTCATTTTTGTAGGGAAGTAGTT
Source organism: Phyllomedusa bahiana (assembly GCA_025379985.1). Lineage (NCBI taxonomy): Eukaryota > Metazoa > Chordata > Amphibia > Anura > Hylidae > Phyllomedusa > Phyllomedusa bahiana. The sequence goes on from JAODAL010000698.1 coordinate 68,752, forward strand.
GGCAGCTTAATGCTCTCCAGCACTACTACATGGGTTCCCTGATCTATGGTGGTATTATTTATACCTTTAATTACTATTACTTAGTTTATTGTGGGGTCCTATTTCATTTTGCTATGGGGCCCTTGAAATTCTAATTATGCCCCTGCTTACCATGGTCAGCCATAACATTAAAACCTAATATTGTGTAGGTCTCCTTCATGCTGCCAAAATAGCTGACTTGTCGAAGCTTTGACTTCAGGAAATTAGCGGCATGTGCTTTAAGTCCAGTAGGTTGTAAGTTGGGGCCTTTGTGAATTAGATCCATTTTCTAGCACATCCCACAGATACTTGAGTGGATCAAGACTTTAGGAGTTAGGAGGCCAAGTCAATACTTTTCATGTTCAAAAAAAAGATGAAACAAGAGGACTTAATACCCAGTTATAAAAATAATACAATTTTATTTTTAATATTTCTAAAACACGTCCATCAGTAATTATACAAAAAACAACATACAGGAACAACGGCTAATGCAGCCAATAGCCGGGAAATAAGTTCACAAGATAGATGGTGATCATCTTTCTAAAATATACAGGAATGAAGTATTCTATTCATAAATCTTAGAGAGCAATATATGTAATATATGGTCTTTCAGTTGGAGGCTATGATAAGCCCCCTGATGAAGCAGAGGGAAACGCGCGTTGGGGTGCAAGGAAAAGCTGGTGCAGTATACGCTACTATGGGTAATTGAACCGGTTTGTGATATGTTATATGTATAATGGCTGTTATGCTGTACTGTGCACTTTGCTCATAAGATTTATGAATAGGATACTTTATTCCTGTATATTTTAGAAAGATGATCACCATCTATCTTGTGAACTTATTTCCCTGCTGTTGGCTGCATTAGCCGTTGTTCCTGTATGTTGTTTTTTGTATAATTACTGATGGACATGTTTTAGAAATATTATAAATAAAATTATATTATTTTTATAACTATGGGTATTATGTCCTCTTGTTTCTTCTATGTTTTGTGCTATATTTGAGTGACATTGCCCTTTGAGTCTTTTTGGGAGATATTCTCATATTTGGACCAATGTTTTGTCTAGGAGTGCTTTTTGTGCTAATTCTTTTAATTTTGTAAAAAAATTTCTAAACAGTTTTTGCAATGTGGCTACTGAAAAAGGCCACTGCCATTAGGAAATAATCTTTAGGGGTATACTTGGTCTGCAACAATTCACATAAATAAAATATAAGAGCTTATTGATTCCTAACAGGACATTGCCAAGAGCATCTCAGCTGGCTTGGTTTCTGTGCTTGGTGCATCGTGGTATCATTTTTTTTTATCAGGATTACACACACCCATCCGATCACACCATGGTCCAGTTTTGATGCCCATTTGTCCATTACATGCCAATATGATGGTAGATAGGTATTAGAATGAACACTTGGAGCAGTTTGTATCTGTGGGGCGAGATCCATGAAAACTATCAAACTGACTTTGTTGCCCATTTCAACCTATCATAGTCCAACTGTCATTTCTTACTGAGCTCTTAAAAAATGAAAGCTTTGTTTTGATTATTTGCTATGGGCAACAAAGGTTGTTTGTCTGTTAATCCAAAAGGAATAGGTAAAAAGGTTATTGAATAGATAAAAAGGTTATTCTAATACCTGACAATATACTGTCTCAAATTGTAATTGATTACTGGAAAGACGTTTAAGGCCTCGTTCACACGGCTTATTTCAGAACGTATTTACAACGGATTTCCGATGTAAATACGTTCTGAAATCAGTTGAAAATCAGTTGCAAATACGTGCCACTAAGTGTGGCACGTATTTGTAACTGATTTCCCGACGGATTCACCATCTACAATCATTGTAGGTGGTGAATCTGTCCGGAAATAATTGACATGTGAATTGTTTTTCCGTCCGGATTGCCGTCGTCAATCCGCGGCGGCAATCCGGAACGGAACTACGCGTCGTGTGAACGACGAGCCGTATTTTCTATTGAAATCAATAGAAAATAGGCTGTGACTTATTTCGGACGGATTTGCCGACGGATTGACGATCGTCAATCCGTCGGCAAATACGCGGCGAAATAAGCCGTGTGAACGAGGCCTAAAGCATAACTTTTATTCTAATTCCCAATAAGAGTAATTTACGTAAACCATAATTAAAATAGCAATGAAATAGCACTAAAGAGGCTGAGATATTCACCCGTCACTTTGCATAGTAAACAAAAAAAGGGAAGATAGACGAACCATGTAATGCCTTTTACTAGGGCCCTGCCTGTATAAAAGAGCTGCCCCACACCGGAACCTAAGGCTATAAAAGCCCTCTAACTCCCAATGCGTTTCCTTCTGAAACTACTCATCCGAATTAATCAGGGGAGCAGATATGAACTGTTAATATATACTGTTATGTGTAATTATAGAAGTATATACATTCATAGACTATATAACAAAGGCAAGCAGTATAGCCATAAATGTGTCAGGGATAAATAGAAAAGTACACATCTGCATAGCCTGAGCAACAAACCATATATATAAGGCAGTGGCCAACTGTGCAACAAAGAAAATCTAGTAGTGACAAAAAACACTCACCTACGGTTAGTCACAATAAATATATGGAGAGGCATCTATATAATCAAACAGGTATCCTTGTCTTTCTTTCCTTTTTTGTTTACTATGCAAACTAATAGAAGAATGGATTTTTTATGAATGTCCTATTAATGGACTTGCCTTTGCTCCCCACAAGCATTAATGAATCTTGGCTGCCTATGATCCTGTCACTGGTTCATTGGTTCTCATTCCTTATACGACTTTTGGTAAGTACTAACCACTGCATACCAGAAATACCCCACAAGACGTGTTGTTTCAGAGATGCTGTAAACCAGTCATCTAGCCATCACTATTCTCTCTTGTCAAAGTCATTCAGATCATTACACTAGTCAATTTTAACTGTTTCCAACACATATTTCAACAATATTTTTGACTTATTATTTTATTTTACTGATATACTGCAGTATATGGTGATTTCATTAATATCCCATGGCAGAGTGTAATGGGAGTCCAATCATGGCAGACCTGGAGCTCTTCATTAGGCCCCCAGCTGCCATGACAAACAAACGAAACCTCGAGATCTTACTGGGCTAAGGCAATCCTTAGATGCCAAGGTAGCACTGACCATGACATCTAAAAACGTCCGGATTGGAGTTATCTCCAATCCCAACCTCTGGCAGCAGGTTTGAGCTCTAATTAACAGCCAACACTGACCACATATGGAGCAGTTCAGCAAGTGAGCCTGCTCCATGCTCCCTCAATGCTGTCAGGGCATACAGATATATCCTGGTGCGTTAAAGGGTAAATGTTATAGCTGGTTGTTGCATATTTCTATAAACGTATCTATTAAAAATGTTGTAACTAAGTCAGATTTCTAAATTCTGTGAACAGCTATGGATAAATATTACAGTAAGGCCTCGTTCACACGGCTTATTCTGGGACTGATTCTAGCCATACTGCGCACCGTATTTGCGCTGCAGTACGGCTGGAATCCGTCCCAGTCATTACGGTAATCCACAGTTCTCATAGAGAACTATGGATTCCGTCTCTCCTCCCCGCTCGGCGAATCCGCTGCGGGGGGAGAAAGTGACATGCACATTATTAACGGCGTGTACGCGCCGTGAATAATGAGTGTCTATGGGGCCGGCGAGCTGCTGGCCCCCCGCCCCGCCCCCACTGCATGGCAGCCAGCGTAATTGCGGGGCTAAATCCGCCCCTGCAATTATGTCGGCAATAAGCCGTGTGAACATTGCCTAAGTCAAATTATGTTTAGGGTTAATTCGAGCAAAACAAAATATCTTTTAAAGTGTCCTACAGATGCATCATCTGTGGGATTCGTAAGCTTGGACCACCACTGATTTCCAGAATGACAGGGCTGCAGTGCTCTCTAGAGTAGATTAAATATTTTCACTCCTATGAGATCTCAAAAAAATAAAAAATGGAGAGAGCATCCAACATGTTAAGAAAAGGCAATGATCTGTCCACACGACAAGTATTTCAAGTCAGAATCTAAGCTCAAAATACTCACCTTAAACTAAAAGTAAACCATCCCCATTGACCCCAATAGCAAATATGCATTGTAGCTCACACAACACATATTTTCTGTAGTCGGTTTTTCATCATAAAAAAAAAACTTAGAACATGTTAATTTTTGGATGCAAAATGAACTGATAGCTACCATTGATTTCAATGGGGAGGGCTAAAAACCTTGGGTAAAATGTGCCCCACCCATTTGTATGTGTATTTTAATGCATATCCCCATCCAAAACCACATAGAAGTGAATGGTACTCATTTCTGACTGTAAACTGAGTAAAAAAAACAAAACTAAATCTACTTGCAATAACGTGAATATTTGTTTAAAACTGCATCATCTGATGCAGTTTTCAACAGCAGAATCTGACAAGTAAATGTTACTCGTTGTGTGCTTGTACCCTAAATAAGAAGAGAAATACCTTTATGTGGCATTTCGACTTGAAGTAGGTCTTTATGAACACTTATTTCAAGTGGAAGTGTTGCACTGCACTATGGAGGAATAAAGTTTTTTCCTTTTAACGTTTTCTTAACATGGTGGATGCTACCTCATTTTTTATTTTTTTGAGTATCTGTTTTGTTCCTTGGGTTTGGAGACTTTGAGACTTTGCATCCTTTGCAAACTTGCTATTTATGGTTAGTGCTACTAAAACCACATTTTTTAGTTACTTCCTAGATTTCAGTCACAGGAAATCTCTAAGGTCATGTCTAAACGGCTAGTGACCAGTGGAAATCCGACGGTATTTTAACATCACCGTAATGTGCTTTTTGCCGTGGGTTTGCATAAAAAAACGCAACCGGTTTTTGGCCAGCCCAGTACATGGAAGTGTATTGGAATCCGTCGAATGATAGAACTACACGTTTTGTGCTCAGGGCTAGTGGTACTTTGTTTTTCATTTAATAAATAACTTTTTTACTATAGGCGGTCTTTTGCTCTATTTACTCCCGTGACACTTGTTCCTAGTTAGCTAGTCTGAACTAGGTTTTTGTTGACCAGGGCTAATGGCAACAGATTGGTAAAGTTTATTATTACTGGCCCTAATTTTTTGGGGGGGAACCAGGGCGTGGTAGAAGTGGCAGCTGCTGAGGAATAGTTGACCAGAGGATTGATTGTGATCCGTAAAACAGGCATGTAAGGGAGTCGTGCCATTTAAGACAAACCACCTCCAAGGGCTTTTCACTACTAAGTAATAATAGACTAGGAAGCGTTCTCTCTTTTGCGTCTTTTTTTTTTATTGTTACTATTTTTTGGGGGGTGAGTTCTATAAAATGCTATGATTTCTGAAGTACATTATTTTGGGGCATTTAGCCCAATAGCAGGTACTGTAATAGAAGCAGATGTCTTGTGTAGGTTAGAAAAAGGCAGGGAGAGTATTGGAAAAGTGTGAAGCCAGAAATGTCTTGGCAGCAAATACTGCAGGCAGACAATGTGGCAATCCAGGCAAGATGAAAGAGATAGGAGAAGTGAATGACTACAGTAAAGACATCAACTGTTAGACACTAGTTTTAATTGTATTACACATGGGTTCTCTTGGTTATAAAACCCATTTTTGCATGCTCTTTTATAAAAATTTATTTTTATAGAGGGGTCCTCTTCAGAATATCCATCTCTTGAGCAGAATGGAGGCGATTCCAATGAGCATCGCTTGCTCTGAAAGACCTGCATAGACAGGCTATAATAAAACGGCTAGTTTGAGAACCATTACTGTCTATGAGAAGAAGAAAAGCACTGGCAGTAGAGAAACTTTCCCTGATCAGATGAATCCAGATTTTTGTTTTGCCATGCTGATGGAAAGGTTAGCATTTGGCACAAGCAACATGTTAGCAGTTACTGTCAAGTGTCAACTGCAGCATAATGGTGTGGGGAATGTTTTCATGCAACACCCTGTAATACCTGTGGATGTATGTCTGGACAGTAGACCTTATCTAAGCATTGTGACCAACCAAGTTTATCCCGTCATAGCAGCTGTTCCTGGAATATACAATAAAGAAAAAGAATTAGACTAGATATCGGGGTGGCCAAGACATATGCACTACTCACAAAACGTTAGGGATATTTTGCTTTCGGGTGAAATTGATAGAAAATATAAAAATTTCACAAAACAGTGATATTTTCTTCTGAAAGTAGGCCATTTAAGTCGTAGTATGCAATGTTGATTTTCTCATCTCAAGCTACACAAGCCAAAACAACATAAGGGTTCACAGCAAAAAAAAATGTCTTTGTCTCAAAAGTGCCATTGGGCTTGAGCACAACATGCTGACATCATCATCTCAGGCATGGCATCCCACTATTCCTGAATGGTGTCCCTCAGGTTCAGGAGTACAGAGTTATGAGCTTCTAACGGGGACTTGTTCAGGTCTGGGAAAAGTGCAGGCCACTCTATTTGAGGTACTTCAACAGTTGTTCCCTAATGATGTGACCTCAAAGAGCTATAGCACTGTCATTCATAAAGATGAATTTAGCCCTGTATTGTTCATGCAGAGGCACAATGACTGAATTAATGATGTTATTAAAGTAGTAAGGCTTGTCATGTCCCATTCAAAAAGTGTAGGGAAGTTTTCCCTTTTGACAGACACACCGCCACCAGTAACACTCCCCCAACAAAGCTCTCCAGCATTTTTGGGCAGCCATCATTTCGCTCAGGGGAAATCAACTTTCATCAGAGGACCACTGGCCCTCGTCCAGTTAAATGCCCCGGGGCCCTTTAAAGACAATGATGCCTGTACCTTTCATCTACATAGGTATGGGAGGGCATTTATTTTGCAAGATGTACTGGTCTGCCAGCATTGATAAAGTGACAGCATTTTTGAAGGGACTAGAATTTGACCAATTGGGCCGAAGTGGGAGAAACGATTTTTGTAATAGCTAGGTTTTCTTACCTACGCTTTTCACCTGCTTACATTTGCAATTATCTTGTCCCCCTTTCCCCCTTTTCCTACCCCAGTCATCCCCAAAAAAACTCTATCCACATTAGCTCCTCTTCCTTCCCTCTACCATGCATCATTATCATTACTTACTTACTTTACCAAACCCCAAACCTCCTTTTTCAGGTCTGCCAAACATCGCTCTTTTCATCTGAACCATCTGAAATCCTTTTCATTTTTCTGCTTCTTGCCAGGAGACATCTCTTCCAACCCCGGTCCACCTTCCTTTACTGCTCTCCCACCTCTTTCTCCCACAAAAACCCTGCTAACCTCGTAATTTTTGTTGTACGTCTTTTCCTCTCCTTTTAAAAGTGCTTTTGGAACCCCGACCGTCTGTAAAAAACTAAATGCTGTCCTGACCTGTTCCTTTCTAAAACCCCCCCAATTCCTACTCCCACAGAAACTGGCTCCAGCAATCAACACCGCATCCCTTTTGCGCCCTCACCTACGGGGCCTACATTCACCCACACCCCCAGCCTACAGCCGGGGGGGAAGGATTGGGGCATATTTTTCTCGCTCACTTTTGCACCTACCAGGTCATTCCCCCTGTACCCTAACTCATTTTTTCCCCCCTTTTTGGGGTCCACACCCTCGGGACTCTTTCGGGTCATTTTTTTCCATCGAGCCAGTTGTCTACGACCCCCCGCTCACCCCCCCATTTTCTGGGATATTTTGCTGCTTTGGCTTCCTCTTTTCTCTAAAACTGAAAATACCCAACACCAACAGGGGGCATTTTAAAAACCCCATTGACAACCCATGTTCCTTCCCCCACTCGTTTCTTCACAACCTTTTTTTGGCCTCTCGCATTTTCCTGACTCTCCAACTAAAAGGGAGGGAAAAACTCTCTTGATCTGGTCTTTTTTTCCCCTCTGCTAAATTTTCTTAACTTAAAAACTCTCCTTTGAACCCCGGGATCATAACCTTATCTTCTTTTTACTATAAAACAACTTTCAGCCTTCTCCGAACAACCAACCCCGCCCTTTTCCGAAATCCCGCTCTATCAACACTCAGGACTCACAACACCAAAAACAGTCCTCACTGCCCCCAACTCCTCCCCTCCTGTCCTGCCGGGCCTGAAAAAGTTACAATGAAAATCTCAAAACCACCCTGGATATGTTGGCCAACCACTCAACACCGCACCACCAGAATCAGACGCCCGCACCTTGGCACCCCGGATGCCATCAAAAGCGCGTTCCATCGCTAGGTTTAGAAATAAAAGCTACCTGCAGACTTTCCCTACAAATTCATGCTCAGGACCAAACCAAAACCTGCCCTTCACGGGCCCCAAACAAAAAATATTTCCCCTCCCTCATTCAACACTCACAAAACCCCAAAAGTCCTGTTTTGACACCTTCCATTCCTCCCCGGGGCCCAAAAGCTAGGCCCCGGTCACTGACCTTTTGAAGACCTGGCCCACTCACTTCAAAGAAAAAATTTTGACAGCATCCGCAAAACATACATCAAAATCCCCAATTAACACCCATCCTTCCCTCCCCGCACGCCTCTAATCTTCTCAACCCTTGACCCCACAAGAAAAAAGTATGTCCAGGTTTTCCCCCTTTTTCCTCCCCCACCATTGCTCTGTACCCCACCCCCTCCCACCTTGTTGTCCTTTTCTCCAAAGCTGTCCCTCTACCCTCCTACAATCTTAACCTCTCTCCTCCACGGGATCTTCCCATCTCCTTTAAAAACACGCGTTATAAAACTCCCTTATTTTAAAAAAGCCCTCCTGGACCCTCCTCGCCAACTACCGCCCATCTCAAAACCTGCCCTTCATCTCCAAACTCCGGGAACGCTTGGTTACTCTCGCCTGATCCCTATTCTCGCTAACACTTTTCTAGACCCTCTGCAACCCCGGTTTTCCGCACCCACACTCAGGGGAAACGCTCCAAAAGTTTCAAATGATCTCCTGACAGAAAAAATCTCAAGGGTAATACCATTGCTGCTTCTTCTGGATCTTTCTGCAGCGTTTACACTGTGGTTCCCCACCTCCTCCTCAACAGCTCCCGCCATGGGTATCAGGGACACCGCTCTTCTTTTGGTTTCCCTTTTTCCACCTCTCTGACCGTCCTTCGTTTCCCATTTTTCAGGTTCTACTTCCCCTTCCTCTCCCTTTGCTTGTCGGGTTCCCAGGGATCCGTTCTTTTTTCCTTCCCCCTTTTTTTCACTCTACACACCCCCCAATTGGACAAACCATCACAGTTTTTTGGTTTTCCCAGTAACCATTTTAAACGTGATGACACTAACTATACACTTCCCTCCTCGACATCACTCCTGCCCTGCTACAAAACCCCAGTACTGTCTGTCCCGTCTCTGACATCATTCCTCTTCTATCTCCAACTAAACCTCACAAAACTGAACTTTTTCATCCCCCTTTACTAACCGCCCCACCCCTGCTTTTCTCTCTCAGTGTGTGGTAAACCCCCAAAAACTCCTAGCACAGGCCCGCTGTTGGGGGGTTATACTGACCTGTTTTGACCTTCACCCCCTATATCAAATCCCTTGCCCGTTTCTTGTCACCTACACCTCAAGAACATCTCAGAACCCCCTTTTCTCACTGTGGAAACAACCAAAACCTCTCATTTGTTGTCTTATTCGTTTTGTTTTTGACTACTGAACTCCCTACTTGTTGGTCTTCCTCTCGTAAAATCGCCCTTCCAATTTTCCCTAAAATCAGCGCCAGGCCTTCTTTCTTCCACCCTTTAAAATGAGCCTACCCGTGTCATCTTGACTGGTTGCCTATTCATTACAGAATACAACAAAACTCACCCACTCTCACACATAAGGCTCTCCCGTGCTGCACCCCCATAACTCCTCCCTTATCTCGTTTACCACTTTAACCCCTCTCTCCCCGGGGCACTGTTTCTAAACTACACACCTCCTCTCCGAAACCTACTTCCCGCCCCAAAATTTTTTTGAAAATTCCCACCAGTTCTCGGAACATTTACCCCATGTGATAGGCACACCACAAACCCTCAAGTTTTAAAAGTGCCTTTCGAAAACCATCTTTTAGACAAGCCAAATAAGACCCTAATGGTCAACCCCCCAAAATTTTCGTCACAGATATGTCACTTTCCTGCACTTTGGGCACCCCAGTCCTTATCTGTAATATGTATACTACCCCAATTTTTATTAACATGGCGGTCCATTTTTAAACCAAGCATTTGTCCCTTTGTTTTCACCCATACACCCAATAATTTAAGCTCTTTGCGCAGGGCCCTCACACCTTTTTCTCATTTGTCAGTAATTTTTTTTTTTATAATGAAAATGTCTGGTTTGTCTGTGCTTATTCCCTCTATATTGTAAAGTGCTGGGGAATATTTTTGGCGCTATATAAATTAAATTATTATTTTTTACCAAAATATGCGGGGAAAAAGCAAAAAAGGCGAAATGTGAAAAAAAAAACCATACTTGTGCCATTTTCGGTTGTAATTTAATGCATTTACTCTTCAGTAATTTTAAACTTGTGTTATTGTATTTTCCAAAGGTTTAAAAATTCCGGCAAACCAAATAGATCTTTTTATAAATAGACTGTAAAAAACCAAAACATTTTCTATTTTTAAATTTGTGAAACAGCACCTTTTTCTGCACCCAATAACTTTTTTATGCTTCCACCTATGGATGTGAGTGGTAGTGCATTTTTTTGCAGGCTTTTTTTATTTTTACCAAAAATTTTGGATGAGTGACCTTTTTTTTATTTACTTTTATTCCAAATTTTTAGGGATGTGAAATGACCCAAAAAAAAATTACAATTGTTGGGGTTTAAATTTGTTTTCCTCTATGGTGTTTTAGCGTGAGGATAAAATGTTTATTTGAATTTGATAAACTTTTACAGATGTGATGATAAACCAATTATTTAATTTTTTTTTTTTTTTATTTTTAAAATGGGAAAAAAAGGGGGAGGGGGTGGGGTGTGGAACTTATAATTTTTTTTAAATACCTTTAAACATTTTTTTTTATTACTTTGACATTGAATATGCCTAGGGTACTTGACCATAGGACTTGATCAAAAGAAAACCCTTTCTCATTGTATAAACAAGGGGAAAGGGTTTTTTTAAAAAAAAGATATATTTTACCACTTTGTGCCCATGGCAGGATGTGGTTAAACGGGAAACTTGGGGGCTTATTGGAAAATTTTTAAATGAGGGGCCCTAAGCACCATTTTTTCATTGAGAGCCAAAATCGCGGGGCATTGGTTTAACCAAATTCCTGACATTGGACGAAAATGGGACTCAAGCGGGAATGCCCTTTCCGCAAATGGAAGTTTTCCGGAAAATCCTGCACATCGTGCGGGCTCCAAAGGCCCCGTGCATCGGAAATGCTTGCATCACCCACGGGTGGAATGAGCTCCGGAGGGGTGATTTAAACCTTAGCTGTTTTTTACCCCTCACAATCGGCCGCAGTTTTAATCACAGCATAAGGAGGGAGCTTCTTCTGCCTGCTATTGGTGCAGCAGCATCGCCGGTTCCACTGTTGTGCGAGTACCTGACAGTCCGGATGCTTTGCCTGTGACGTCACCATGCCCCGCAATGCTATGTGGGCATTGCCAGAATAAAGTGAGGACAGTTGCCTAGAGACCATAATACATTTTCTGGTCGTACTGTTGTTATTGTATAAGTTTATCACGATAAAAATCCCCCTTTGGGGAAAAATGAAAAAAAGGTTGAAAATCAAAAAAAAAAAAAAAAAAAAAAAACCAAGCAGGAAAAAAACAAATAACACACCCTTTTCCTCTTTAAATCTGCAGTTAATTACCCCACGGTTGAATTAAAAATTGCAGAATGGGTATTTTTGTTTACCCACCACATAAAAAAGCGAACAAAAAAATCATACAAACGCCAAATTAAAAAAAAAAAAAGTTTATTGCATTGAAGACCGAGCTAAATAATTGTTTTACACAAAAAAACTTTTTTTATATTTTAACAAAAAAAACAGAATTTATCACCCGAACCTTTAACCAGGGGTAAAATAATTGTTTCAAAAAAGCATGTTGACTCGTTTAAAAAAAAAAAAAAAACACTAAAAAGGGAAATTTCAGATTTTCTTCACTCTGCCTTCCAAAAAACGAATATAAAACCGATCAAAAAGCCTTGTCCCCCCCAAAATTACACTAATAAAAACGTCAACTAATCCTGCAAAAAACAAGCCCCTAAACATCTCCATACACAGAAAGATGAAAAAGTAAAAAAAAATAATAAAAAATTTGGGGATCTTGTTTTTAAAGGTAAACAAACCTGCTAAGTAAAGATAGCATGAAATTATTTGCGCACGGCTGAAAAAAAAAAAAAAAACAACACCCCGGATTGCTGTATTTTGTTCACAACACCTCACAAAAATATTAATAAAAGTAATCAAAGCATATATTAATCCATAAAAGGGGACCAAAATTTAAAAACGTCCCCTATCCCGCAAAAAAACAATCCAAATCATCTCCGTATAAAGAAAAATAAAAAAAATGATGACAACATAAAACACAAAAATTTGTTATTTAAAACCATTTTCTATTGTGTAAAAGCAAAAAACAAAAAAAACTATATAAAAATTTTATTTTTGAAAAAGTACCGCCCAATAAAATGTTACTATTTATTTTTTACGCATCAAAGCTTAAAATTGAAGCTCAAAAAAAAACAAATCAGAACCATTTTTTCCCCCAACTTTTCATGGACCAAAAAAAAAAACAAAAAACAAACATGGAACACTTGTGCCCAAAAAAACAATACACCCCTAGATAATTTATGAGGAGTGTTGAAACCAAAGGGGCGATTTTTGGGAAAATTTCAACTGTTCTGTACTTTAAGGGCTTTGCAGATGAGACATGGCACCCACCAACATCTGCATTCCAAAAGCCAAATAGCGCTCCCTCCCTTTTACCCCCTGCCATGCACCTAAACAGTACTTTACACCCATATATAAGGTACTATCGAACTTGGAAGGAATTGTGTAACAGAATTTTGGGTGCTTTTTTCCAGGATTCCTTGTAAAAATTAAAAAATTTTCAGATAAAATTGCAGAGAAATTTTTTTCCATTTTCCCGCCAAAAACTAAAAAAATTGTGAAACACCGGGGGGTTTTTAATATATTCACTAAATTAATTTTAGCCCTTATGTTTTCCGCCCCAAAACCCGAAATGGTGCGTGCTAAATAAAATCTTATGAAAATGAGACTCCCAAAACCGGGAGATGCTCCTCATTCTAAAGCCAGGGTTTAGCCCAAAATTTCGCACAGAGCCAATATGGAAACTTCTAAAAAGGCAGAATCTGGGGAATCAATATTAATTGCATTTCCCGGTCACATCTACCAATTCCTACGAAAAATAATAAAAACTGAAAATCTGCAAAAAAAAAATAAAAATTTTTAAATTTCACCCCCCACTTGCTTTTAAATTTTGTGAAATACCTAAAAGGGGTTTAAACTTCCTAGGGAAGAGAAGTATTTTAAGTGTGTATTTCCTTTGTGAAGTCATTTATGTGGGTATCAAAGCCACGTCAGAACTGGACTATTCCCTAAAAAAATTTATATTTTAAATTTTCTTGAAAATGTGAAAAATTAATACTAAATTTCTAAGCCCCCTAATGTCGAAAAAAAAATAAAAAGGCATTAAAAAAATTATGCCATCTAAGTAGACATTGGAAAATGCTAGTTTAAAACTATTTTGATTTTAATAAAGTCTTCCACAGAAATTTTTTACTTTGAAAATGGCAAATTTTTCAAATTTTTCACAATATTTTGATATTTTTCACAAATAAACAAGGGTTGTTTGGATCAAAATTTCTTACTAACGCAAAGCACAATGTGTCACGTGAAAAAAATCTCTGAATCACATCACAGGGAAAGGTCAAAAAAATTTTTTTCACAAAGTGACGTCAGATTTTTAAAAAAAGGGGCATGTCAAAAAGCCAAAATTGGTTTTTAGTGGTAAGGGGGAAATACAGGGAAACAAAGCTGGGTCCAATTCCTGCTGTTATGCGGGTGTCACTGCAAAAATCTTATATGTGAGGGATGCGGCAAATGTCGTATGGGGGAAAAAACAAACCCCTTTTTAACCTTATTTAAACCTTTAACCTATTTAAAGGTTTTAATAATGTCTACTCAATGCCGAAGTCTATTTTTTTACGTTCGTTTATTTCCTTCCCGCCTCCCCAGAGCCATAACTTTATATTTTTCCATTTACATAGACATATGAAGGCTTTTATTTTGCGAAACAAAATTTACTTTCTAATGATGTTATGCATATTATCATAGAATATACTGGAAAACCACACAAAAAATTCGAAGTGGAGTAAAATGTGAAAAAGTACTTGCACCATGTTGGCGGGTGTTGTGCTTTTACGGCATTCAGTCTTTGGTAAAAATTAAGTGTTATCTGTATTCTACAGGTCGATATGAATTCGGCAATACCAAACATGTACTATTTCCTTTATGTTTTGGTAGCGTAAAAAAAATTCCAAACATTTTCTATTTTTGAAATTTTTGCGGCTTAGCCATTGTCTGCGACCAATAACTCTTTTTGTACTAACACCTAAGGACTTGAGTGAGAGGGCATTTTTTGAAGGCTGAAATGTACTTTTTATTGCTACCAGTTTGGAATACATACAACTTTTTTGATTAAATTGTTCAATTTTTTATGGGACGTGAAATGATAAAAAAAACCACAATTTTGGCGGTTAAAATTTTTTTTGTTCTACGATATTCAGCGTATGGAATAAATGATGTTATATTTTCATAGATCGGACTTTTTCGCATGCGGCAATACCGAATATGTGTAACTTTTTTTATTATTATTTGTAAAATGGAAGTAGGGGGTTGATTTGAACTTTTAATATTTGTTTTACACTTTAAAACATTTTCTTTTTACTTTAACTTTGAGTACCCCTAGGGTACTACACCACTGGGGGAAACGATAATTTATACAGCCTAATGCATTGTAATACAATGCATTAGTGTGTACAAAGATGGCGGTTTTACTACTTCCTGCCTTTGGCCAGAAGTAGCAAAATCGAAAACATGGCAGCAATGGAAGCTTTCACAAGCGTTCCAGCTGCCATGTTATGTGATCTGGCGAGGGTGCCACGATCACAGTGAGAAACGGTACACGGCACCATTTCTCACCGATTTGGACGTGCTGTAACAGTCGAGTGTTAGCTGCAATAAACAGCTAACACCCGACGGCTATGTAGCAGGTTTGCGTTCCTGCTACAAAGCCCCTTACCGGCATTAGGACGTACTCATACATCCAATGTCAATAAGGGGTTATGGTTTTTCTTTCACCATGTATAAGGTTAATTCCAGCTAGATGCAGGAAATGGAGGGTTGACTGTGCATGGGCAGCTCTCTCTGTTCATTTCAGTGGGAGTTCCGAATACAGTCAAGCATATGTTCTAGCCTGAACTTGGAATGACCACAGTGTGTCTGAGAGAGCTGCCCATGTAAAGCCACTTCTCTCCCTGCACACCCACTAGGATGGAAGTAAAATTATGCAAACATACCTTTAACTCTTTAAGGATGCAGCCCTATTTTTTTAAAAATCTGACATATGTCACTTTTTGTGTGAATAACTTTACAATGTTTGCTTTATCCAACTGATTCTGAGAATGTTTTTTCATGACACATTGTAATTTTTGTCAGTGGTAAATATTGGTAGATAGATTAAGTGTTTACTTGCCATAAACACCAAAAGTTTGGAAAAGTTGAAAAAATGCTAAAAATTTACAATTACCATATTTATAATTTATGTTGAGATAATTTCTTAAATGTACTTTTAGTTGTTAGGACATTATAAGTTTAGCAGAAATTTTTCACATTTTCAAGAACACTTTCAATGTCTTACTTTTTGTGAGATAGGTTTTGAGGGATGCTGGTGGTTGACAGTTGGAGTCCCTTACTCTGTCAAAAACCTACATGTTGCAGTCGCTATGAACTGCAACCTCTTATTCTGGCCATTGCATTAAGAGCCTTCTGCCGCAGATTGTGCAGGCACAGCCTCTGTGCCCACACAACATGAGCACTATACAGTGGGGAAAATAAATATTTCATACACTGGTGATTTTGCAAGTTTTCCCACCTACAAAGCATGGAGAGGTCTGTAATTTTTATCGTAAGTACACTTTAACTTTGAGAGACAGAATCTAAAGTAGAAATCCAGAAAATCACATTGTATGATTTTTAAATAATTAATTTGCATTTTATTGCATGAAATAAGTATATGATCACCTACGAACCGTCAAAAATTCTAGCTCTCAAAGACCTTTTAGTTTTTCTTCAAGAAGCCCTCCTACTCTGCACTCATCTGTATTAATTGCACCTGCTTTGAATGTGTTACCTGTATGAAAGACACCTGTCCACATAATCAATCACATTCATAACCTCTCCACCATGACCAAGACCAAATCTAAGGACACCAGGGAAAGAATTGTAGACCTGCACAAAGCTGGGATGGGCAACATGACAATAGGCAAGCAGATTGGCGAGAAGGCAGCAACTGTTGGCACAATTATAAGAAAGTGGAAGCAACACAAGTTGACTGTCAATCTTCCTTGCTATGGGGCTCCATGCAAGATCTCGCCTTGTGGGGTAAGGATGAGTCTGAGAACGGTCATGAATCTGCCCAGAACTATAAGGGAGGACCTGGTCAATGAACTGAATACAGCTGGGACCACAGTCTCAAAGATTAGCGTTTGTAACACACTATCCAGGCCCATTTGAAGTTCGTTAATGACCATCTGCAAATTATTTAAAAATCATGTGATTTTCTGGATTTTTTTCTTATATTCTGACTCACACAGTTGAAGTGTACCTACGATAAAAATTACAGATCTCTCCATTCTTTGTAGGTGGCAAATCGCCATTGCATCAAATACTTCCACACTATACACGTAGAGCACACCACATAAAGTACTTACCGGCTGGACGGTTACTAAATGGCACGGAATGGTAAGGGGTTAAATGGGCTGTCCAGTGAAAAGAAAAAATTGATTTGAAATAATATCTCCCTTTTAGATAAACACTTCTGCATACCGCCCCAAGTGGCTGTTTTGGAGGGACAACCCATACTACTGATCTAATCCCCCTGCCCCTTCTTAAATTTCGTGCTTTAAATAAAGCTGCAAAAAAAATATATATATATATGAATATATATATATATATATATATATATATATATATATATATATTTATTCACACAGTAAACCTTAAGTGTCCCTCTTTCACCATCCGAAAAGTTAGGTGGTATGCTTTTATGTGTCAGCCACCAATTGTGCAAGTTCTCCCACTTAAAAAGATGAGAGGCCTGTAATTGACATCATAGGTAGACCTCAACTATTCAACTATTAGACAAAATGAGAAAACAAATCCAGAAAATCACATTATCTCATTTGGAAAGAATTTATTTGCAAATTATTGTGGAAAATAAGTATCTGGTCAAGCAAGCAAGGTTTCTGGCTCTCACAGACTTGTAACTTCTTCTTTAAGAGGTTCCTCTGTCCTCCACTTATTACCTGTAGTAATGGCACCTGTTTGAACTTGTCATCAGTATAAAAGACACCTGTCCACAACCTCCAACAGTCACACTCCAAACTCCACTATGGTGAAGACCAAAGAGCTGTCGAAGGACACCAGAAACAAAATTGTAGCCCTGCACTAGGCTGTGAAGACTGAATCTGCAATAGACAAGTGGCTTGGTGTGAAGAAATCAACTGTGGGAGCAATAATTAGAAAATGGAAGACATACAAGACCACTGATAATCTCCCTTGATCTGGGTTCCATGCAAGATCTCACCCCGTGGGGTTAAAATGATCACAAGGATGGTGAGCAAAAATCCCAGAACCACATGGGAGGACCTAGTGAATGACCTGCAGAGAGCTGGGACCAACGTAACAAAGGCTACCATCAGTAACACACTACGCCGTCAGGGGCTCAGAGCCTGCAGTGCCAGACGTGTCCACTGTTTAAGCCAGTACATGTCCAGGCCCGTCTGAAGTTTGCTAGAGAGCATTTGGATGATCCAGAAGAGTATTGGGAGACTGTCATATGGTCAGATGAAACCAAAGTAGAACTGTTTGGTAGAAACACAACTCGTCGTGTTTGGAGGAGAAAGAATGCCGAGTTGCATCCAAAGAACGCCATACCTACTGTGAAGCATGGGGGATGGCAACATCATGCTTTGGGGCTGTTTCTCGGCAAAGGAACCAGGAAGACTGATCTGTGTATATGAAAGAATGAATGGGGCCCTGTAACGTGAGATTTTGAGTGCAAACCTCCTTCCATCAGCAAGGGCATTGAAGATGAAACGTGGCTGGGTCTTTCAGAATGACAATGATCCCAAGAACACCACAAGGGCAACAATGGAGTGGCTACATAAGAAGCACTTCAAGGTCCTGGAGTGGCCTAGCCAGTCTCCAGATTTCAACCAATAGAAAACCTTTGGACGGAGTCGAAAGTCCGTGTCAGTGCCTAGCGACAGCCCCAAAAGATTACTCTCTAGAGGAGATTTGCATGGAGGAATGGGCCAACATACCAGCAACAGTGTGCGCCAACCTTGTGAAGACTTACAGAAAACGTTTGACCTCGATCATTGCCAACAAAGGATTTATAACAAATTATTGAGATGAACTTTTGTTACTGACTAGATAGTTATTTTCCATTATAATTTGCAAATAAATTCTTTCCAAATTAGACAATGTGATTTTCTGGATTTGTCTTCTCATTTTGTCTCTGTGAGGAAAAATTCACTCAAAATATGACAAATCATTACCCCTTCCAACTTCAGTCAAATGGCCTGCCAGAGGAAGAGGTCAATTATGTGAGAGTCAATCAGCCCAGCTCAGACCCATTGTAAATGCAAAATTATCCTCATTTCAATCAATTAGCACCTGAGACACAGGTGCTCTCTCAAACCCCAAGCTTCAGAGACTTGATTACACCAAGGCCAGACCCAGCGGCGGTTCATAACTGGTCTGTGGCGTTTTCATATTTCAAAATATGAATCTTTCCGCACATCCTGCTGCCACTCCCGAGGTTCTAGGAGGCATGGGTACTGAAATTCAAAACTGGACTTAGGAAGCCCATAGGATAGGGGTGCCTGGTACCAGGGCCTAGCTTAAGCCCATCCGGTTCTGATGGTGCCGCTGGCTCAGTTCTGTCCCAATGCCCTGCT
Source organism: Phyllomedusa bahiana (assembly GCA_025379985.1). Lineage (NCBI taxonomy): Eukaryota > Metazoa > Chordata > Amphibia > Anura > Hylidae > Phyllomedusa > Phyllomedusa bahiana. The sequence continues at coordinate 87,894 of JAODAL010000698.1, forward strand.
GCGGTACGGCCCATTTTTGTGATTCAGTCAGAAATGGCATAGCCAGAGAGGGAGGAGTTTGTAGACCATCCCAGGGGTGTGTGGGGGAGTGTAGAGGGCGGTCCCATCACAGAAATAAGCAAGAGCCCAGGTGTGCCCATTGTTGCATTCAGGTGTGTGTGTGTGGGGGGGTACCTAACAGCATTTCCAGGAGCATCCACAGAAGCCAGGCCTCATTAGACCCCCCCCATCAGGGACCAGAACCAAGCCAATCTCAGGTAACTGGACACACCTTGCTGCCTTTTGTTTGTAACCATACTTATATTTGCCCCTCTGACTCTTATCTGTATAATATTATCATTTTGTATATATTTGTCTAGTGTGCCCTCCAAGGCAAATTAAACCTGTAAACTTTAATCTGAGCTAGTCTGTCTTGATAATTGAATTCACCCGCCTATTACTCAGTCTTAAATATATAGCTACCCAAGGCTGGTTCCTGGCCTTGTTATAAGTCGGTAACGGACCGGTCTTATAACCAAACAAGAAACTGGTGGCAGCTTATTTGACTGGCAGAGCTTTGTTTAACCAGTGTGGGTAAACAAATCTCTCCCAGTCGTTCAGGGTCGTGGGCGAGTAGTGTATTCTCTCGTCCTCCCTGGGTCTTCCTGTGCCCACGTGGACAGGGGTTAATGGTGAAACAGTATCTGGCTGACCTCATGCACCCCTAGGGGGAGCGTGACGTCCCGTTACACCTCAAGTCAGGCTGTCGACCCTCGAATGGGCAGGTGGGGGGCTTTTCCTGACAGTCTCTCATAGTTGAGGTCTACCTATGATGTCAATAACAGGCCTCTGTCTCTCTGGGGGCACAACTGGTGTAACTACTTTTTTTCCCCCACTGTACTTTCACTGCATTTGCTGTGTACTTCTTGTGGTTGTACATCAGCTAATTCATTGCAAGAAGCTCAGAATTTTTGTGTCTGGACACAAAAAGCTGCATCAAGCCCAGGAGATCATCTTACCAGAGGGTTTTTTTTTTCGGTCACCTTTATAGCCACATACATCTGGTCAGCCACTCAAACCTTTTTAAAATTAAAAAGAAAAACAGGGGATTTGCATGGAGACACAGATTTGAAATGAGGTAGATAAGGCACAGCAAAAGATTTCGGGCAGTTACATTTTTTTCGTTTTTAGTTCACCAAACAAACCCTTATTTTTTAAGTTTTTCCAGAGACCTTTCACTTTGTTTGAAGCCTATCTTTGGACCCGTCTTATTTTCTGTAGCCGACATCACCAGAACTGGACACCGCATTCAAGATGTGGTCACAGCTGGGCTCTACACTGTGGCATCACAATCTCCCTACTTCTGTTGGATGTACCTCTAGCTATGCAACAAGCATTCAACTTGCTTTCCTTTTGGCACCGATACTCTGCTGACTTATATTCCATCATAGGTATCTCTCTTTTCTGATTTTTCCTCATGTTCTATATACTATAATACATTGTATTCTAACTGTTAAGCTTTTGATTTTTTTTTCTTGGAATCATTTAATTTATTGTAATATAGTGTGTGTACACAGCTATGGGGACTCTTATTCTCTGATTTTTTTTACTATTGTACTGGTCATATATTTCTCAGAGAGATTTACAAATATTGTTGCGCTGTATGAGCTTTTTCCCCTACCTATTCATGGATGGAGTCTCATGATCATTGAGACACATTTCCCAATCATCAAGAACACAGGACATTAGTTGTTCGGAGATGCACTCCGTGGAAGTATGGAGTGAGTTAATAACAGCTGGCACTTGCATCTCCCTTTAATATATGCTCAGGTCATAGCATCTAAGCTGTTAGATGGGGGACCCTCCTTCATTCTTCCAATATTATTCACAATATTAGAAAGTTTAATTAATTTCCACTAATAAAAGGACTACGTAAACTTTTTAAAACCTTTTTTTTTCTTTTGTGAAGTTCCAATAGGGGATTTCAATATGCAACCTTTTGACAGCTAATGTATTGTGCCTGTCAGTATTTAGGCATATGTACATAGCAGGCCTAGGGACTATGGCAAATGATTGGTACCCTACATCAAAGGAACACAACCTCTGTCTAATCACTTAGATACTGTGGTCAATACTTATCACAGCAGTTAAGGGGTAAGTCAGTGGGGACTGATGTTCCAGTCCCAACTGTTACAGCCGACACCTGCTACTGATACTGGGGGTTCAACTTCCAAGTCCGCGACATTACTGTGTCATAACCAGGGCTGTGGAGTCGGCAAGCCAAAGCCCCAACTCCGATTCCTCAATTTCCCAAACTTCCGACTCACTCATACATGGCGCATGTTTAAGTGATTACTTTACTGTAGTAAAATGGTCACCTCAGGCTGTTTATCACGTTATGATACAATAGTCAAGCTATTTAGGTAGAACATACACTGAAAAGCAAACGGGTAACAATGTTTTGATCTTTTGAACACTTGTGGGTAGAGTTGAAGAAAAAGCTGTATTTGTATCCAAGTCCAGTCTGTACCAACATTGGGAAAGAGTAGAAGAGACCTGGGATCAGATTTTGGTCAAGATTCTGAGCCCAGGATTCAGGCAGTATTGAAATCCAAAAGGTGGATTTCCCAAATACTAACAAAATAATACAAATTAACATTTTGATTTTTAGGAGCAATGCAGTTACAGGAAAGAATCTGCGTAACTAAGCAGATGATAAATACTTGCAAATCAAATTTACTGTATGTGTAAGATAGGTAAGATGATTGTATATAAAATTACAGTAGCCTCATGTACAAAGCTGTAGTGGATGGTGAGATATGGAGCCTGAAAGTCACAAGTTCAAAACATTGTTACCATTTTGCTTGTCAGTGTAAAATATATTTTAAAGTCATATCCAATAAACACAAAAAATTGTAGATATGCAAAACACTGCAGGAACATTTGTGGAGTCTCTGAATTTGCTCTGAGAAATAGTATTGCCTCCAGCAAATTTTGCATACATGACCTCACATCTGATCTCATTATTTCCAGGCTAGAGAACGGCCTCTCTACACTAACTTGGGTTGGGGGCAAATGGGTGACCACAGGGGCAACATCTCTAACAATCTCAGGGTATAAAGTAATTGCCTCAGCCACAGTCAGTTTTGATGAATGGTTGAACTCTTCTACTTCTTTGAAAGCAGACAAAAAATTTTGCTTAAATCTGTTTGCCATGGGAGTGGAATCTTTTCCCCTGGGGCAGTGCTTTGCCTGCTCCATGTCATCAATTACACTCCTCATACGATAAGGCTGAAGATATGGGAGCAGTAGCACTGGCCGTACCCAATTCATCTTGCTCTTTGCACTGCATCAAACTAACTGGACCAACGTATTATATATTTTGGGAGTCGGAGTCGTTCCGTTTTATGACAACTCCGATTCCGACTCCACAGCCCTAGTCATAACAGCAGTGTGTGTGTGGAAAGGGGTTAAACGGAAAAGCTAAAATAAAAAGAAAAACAGAATTAAGATACAGGGAATGACTAGTAATAATGTTTATGTATACATGTTTTTTTTTTATAAAAACAGAAACAGTTGGATATGTGGTAACAAATTACAAACATCATCTTCAATGTATTTATTCCAAACATGTTAGACAATTTTGTATGTAAAACTCAATTTGTCAAAACAACAAAAATAACAATGCACTCATTCTATAAATCAGCAGCAGAACTATACCGTTCTGTGTAAGCAGCCCCGGTTCTAAAAAATGTAGCTTCCGTCACACACGGGCACCAGCTGGAAGAGTCAAGTCAGTAAGACAACGAGGAAAGTTTTCTAAGAATGTTCAGCGTGTGTGGATAATAACAATCAAAAAGGAGCCAAAAGTATGAGCCATGTTGTCATCTTAATAATAGTAGAGCAGTTTGGTTTACTTACTTATTAGTACTGAAGCAGTTTCAGATTTTTTTAGCTTTCAGATGGGTTCTGGAGTCCTACATGGGTAACTTAAATCACTGATAAAAACAGTAGTTGTTAATGTCTTCGTATTTACAGTGATAATTCGGGGCTTTTGGAGTGGAAGAGAAGCTAGAGATCCGATTCATTATATTAAGTGACAAAAAAGTATGGTTTACTAAAACAATAGGGTAGTAACACATTTCTAGAAACTGGATTTCATAATCAGCATTTCAGCTCTGCAGAACATGCTGCAGCAATCTATAGGAGAAACAGACCAGAGAGCCTTTAAAATAAATATTCATGAACAGAGTAAAAGAAAACACTGAAGAATTTCACGATGAAGTGTAGTAAGAAAATAAATCAGAAAGCATAACCTTACAGAATCAAGTAACTTTGTCTAAGACTTTAACGTGAAATTCACTACCAAGTCTCTCCAAGATGACATGGGCTATAAACTCCTGTTTCGTCCTTCGGTCACTCCTCCCCTGCGGGTAAATTATCTTCAATTCTTCGAATAAACTTCATTCGAATTTCCGTCACACCATCTCCTTTCAGTGTGTCCTGAGCAAATTTAACATCAACTGCCATTTGGACCTGAGATAGAGTTTATATATATTAAAGTATGACTTTAGACAAAAACAGTAAAAAACACCAAAAGCCAAAGCACATACAATATAATAACATAAAAAACAATATAAACAGCAGAAGAACTTTTATGAATGACTATAACCCCTTAAACGGGTATTCCCACCATATATTTTGATGGCATATCAATACAATATGCCATCAATGTGTGATAGGTGCCAGTCTCACTTGTTGAAATCAATAGGAGAGTTCCGACCACATCTTCCTTCCGCAACTATCTCGAGAAAAAGCCTATAAACCAAACCATCTATAAAGAGTTTGGACTTCAACAATCCACCTTTAGATGTGTGTATAAATGGAGGAAATTCAAGACCATTATGACCCTCGTAAGGAGCGGTTGACCAACAAAGATCACTCTATGAGGAAGGTGTAGAATAGTCTGGGAGGTCACAAAGAGACTCAAGGTCACTTCAAGCAACTGAAGGTCTTTCTCAGATAAGCTAATGTTCATAAGTGACATCAGAAGGACACTTAACAATTGTGGGCACATCAGGTTTGCAGGGAGAAAGCCACTGCTCATCCCGACAGAGGAGAGCTTCATGCTCCATTCACTTACAATTGAGTCCAAGGCTCTCAGCGGGTTGGGATGAGAACCCAGAAGTGAGCAGGAACAGATGCCCGCAATCTCTGGAGTGGCAGCATCAGTAGACAGGTATGCAAGTACAGTGGTCCCTCAACAAACAATATTAATTGGTTCCAGGATGACCATTATAAGTTACAACCATTTTATGTTGAGACCATAACTCTATCAAAAGTAACCAGTAACTCTAAGGCCCCAAAATGTCATTCAACATAATGCAAAATGAAAAAGAAAAAAAAAAATAATATGCAGGTAACTAATACAGATAAATCCAAGTCCTTACATACAACAGTATAGAGGTTATGAAAGCTGAATATCACTTTCTATGATGAGGATAGAAGCTTCTTTGGGTCATTTACTTTATACACAACGTACCACAAAAAAAGAAAAATCGAGCTCTGACCTGGTGCCCGAAGGAGCTGCTCATCCTGGTACATGTACAGAGCATGTAATACTGCACTGTACTGTAGAGAGGTGCTACTAGACCGACAATCACTGCATATACTGAACTAAAATGGAGGTTTTACAAGTAAAATATTCATGATAATTGGATGGATTAGTGTCTGTACATTGAGTGTGGTTTCAACATACAATGCCCCAAGAAAGACCTTTTTACGTTGAAAATATTGTCTCCTGATACCATAGAAACTTGAGGAACTACTGTATCAGTTTTATTTTATTTTTTGCACACCCTGGACCCAATTTCATAGATTTGTTTTTTTAGTGGACAACCTCAGAGTATTTTATTCATTAACTCATAATGCATGATAAACCATTATCATGGTTATAACATTCGTTTAACAGTATTTACAAATTTTATAACCATAGCACTTTATGATAGATTATTTTTGCAGTGAATGGTGGCAGCATTATATGCCTTTGGTATGCAGGCAACTGTACAGTAGTTCTACTTGACAGGCATGTGGGAATACTATTTTTTCACCATACTGCATGACAGTGCACCTTTTTACGGAGGGAGTCATTAATGGTTCTGCAGAGCACACTATAAAATACAAAGCTCGTCCTACACAATGGCATCATAAGCGGCATAAAAAAGCCACAACTATAGTTACTAGAACCCTTACCATTTCCAGTGCTCCTCGCAAAAGTCCACACAACATATTGGAATAAATTAGATTGGAATGATTATCAGGAAGCTCCACAAAGTCTACAAGTGGATTGTTTTCCAGAATAAGAGAGAACTCGTCACCAGCAGGACTCCAGTTTGTGATAGTAGGCGTGATTCCTAGGTACATTTTAAATGCCACCTAATAAAACACAAGTGAGAAGGGGTTTCACATTATATAATCTGAGAATAGTCCAAATGTAGGCTTGAAAGAATAAATAAAAATAAACCTGTCTCATTCCTATATCCCCCTTAATTGTTCACCATATAAAACAGAGATTGTAATACACATGTATTGCCAAAAATGGGAGTGTTCTGAATTTCTGAAAAACATTTTAACCATCTTAACTTTTTTTTGTAAACATTGTTTTTATTGATATTTTTTAAAGCAGTAAAAAGTATACAACAGTATGACTGAATAAAATCATCATAAAAAGCCATTAGCAATATAACAAATAAATCATTTAGAAAATACATTATTTAGAGGATTAGTAACAATTGGTAAGTCTGGTACAAAGAACAAGGAGATATGATGAGATTAGACGCTACCATTAAATTAAGTAGTATAATGTTGTACCGTGTTAGCCATAGAAAGTAGTAGAAGAGTGAAGAAATCAGGCGATACCTTTTAGAGGCTAACCGAGTATATTTGATGGTGAGCTTTCGAGAGTACTAGCTCTGTTCCTCAGACATGATGTTATTCAAGAACTAAAAATTACATACTTTTTTATACACAAAGGACATGTACCTTCAAAGGATCTTAGAATTCTTTAAAATAACAAAATGCAATATAATCAGACAAGTAATTTATAAAAGGTAAAGAAATAAAAAATCTGTAAACTTGTGAGGCGTGATGGAGGGGTCAGTAATTCTCCGTCTTATCTCGTAGCCATCAGGTGTAATTTGTGGCTCTCATAGTTCACACACAGTTTTGCATAAAGCTGGCATGAATATTTAGCCCTTTTTGCAGAGTTTGAAATTTTTGCATTAATTTAAATTCCCATTCCTTTCTCTCCCTCTGTGTCTTAAAATGTCCCATTAAAACCATCATCTTCAAATCTTCAATACAATGGTCATCTCCGGAGAAATGTGGGGCCACTGGGAGATCCGTTCTGTTGTTGTTAATGGTGAATCTGTGTGAATTCATGCGCTGGCCGAAAATCTAATTTCAGGCGATATAGTCACTGATAGTAATTTGCAAATCCACAAGATATAGCGGATGTGTCTTGTACGTTTTTCCCGTTCATGTCAAACAGATATGAGGGTCTGAATTTGGCAGAGCAAGATTAAAGCTTATTTGCTAATAGAACACTGGTTTTATTATCTTTAAGCCATACAAGAGCTAGATAAATTTTTTATGAATTAAGAGTGTGCAGTTTATTTTGTGTTTGTAAAATATCCTCAGCCCTTTCAATATCATAAGAGGCCTTGCGGCATGAAGAGGAGTCAATTTTTGTTGTAAAAGATGCATCTCTGAATTTATAAATTTCTAATCAAAGAGGCTGCTTGATGGAAATGATCCCTCATATATGCCTTATGGGAACATCAAAAGTGTGGATGAGAAGAACTCATTCAGGTGGAAAAATTCCTTAAGGATAGATTCAGCAATGGGGGCATATTTAGAGGAATGAAGAATTAAATTATTAAGTCTCCAAATAAATTTAGATGGATTATTAGAACGTTCCTCAATGCAGACACGAACAGGAGCGTGGTCAGACTAAGATATGGTTCCAATGCTGGAGGAGAAAACCCTGTCCGTAAGTAATTTATCAATTAGGAAATAATAAATGCAAGTTTATGTTTTATAGGGATGCAAGAAAAATGTGAAATCCTTTTCAGATTGATGCTGCATATGCCATATATCACAAGATCATTGTCACTTTTCAGACAAAGTAGGGGAGAGGGTTCAGAAGAGGAATGGAGTGGAATTCAAAATGGGCCACAATGTCATATTAAAGGGGATGCATCGCTTCTTCAGTTGGGCTGTTCTCTTGAAGCTTGATGCTCTCACTTCCTGAAATCCATTGACGTTTCTTCCCCTACCAGCTGGGGGTTTCTTAACCGAAGGGGGAGGACATCATCCCCCCTTCACTGTTCATGCTGGCTCTAGTGTTTCCCCCCCTCCACATATCACTGTCCTCTCCCTATGCAGTCTCATTGGAAGTATGTTTACATACCACAGGCCTGCAGTCAGTCTAAACGGTCTTCTATGAACTCAGCACTGATCTCTCACAGCTGGAGGTTTGCTACAGTTGAATCCATCCAGAGCACAGATCTGTCTCTCTTCATATTTACATAAGGCACCAACGCACAATTCTGCTGTTTTCTGATTGTAGCGGAAGCTGCAGTGTCAATGAGGAGCAGTTAGCGATATAGAGTGAAATTTTTGTCGCCCCCTTACACGCAGGAGCATTAAGGCACCGTGGCACAATTCTGCTGTTTTCTGATTATAGAGACAGCTGCAGTGTTAATGAGGAGGCAGCTAGCTGTATAGAGTGAAATTGTTGTCAGTCCCTAATTCTGAGTGAGAGGCAGGAATGCACCCTCCGTGAATAAGGCTGTCCAGGAGCAGAACAGAATGTAAATTATTAGAGCCCTCAGCTAATGAAATGCAAGGAGGTGGGATCCGACTATCCAACCAGCACTGGAGATTTTTGTTTACAGAAAACGAAGATAAGGGAGACAGTGAAAACAAGACAGCTTTGTTAATGACATCCAATTGCAAAGTTGCTTGTTTTCACTGTCCCCTTATTCTGAAGACTATTTAATGAAATGATACAACCCCTTTTAAAGTCCCCTGATTATATAAGAACTCCTCGGCAATTAGCTTGAGTAGTATGGAAGAAAGATTTAAAGAAGGCCATCTGACCAGCATTGGGAGCATATACCACTGCCATAGTAAGTTATTCACTTTGCAAGAAATAATATTAGAATGACCCTCAGGGTCACAATGTTTGAGGAAAAAGACAAAGTATGTAAAGGCTATGGTCACTCCGCCTTTTTTATGGGAAGCTGGAGCTACAAATATATGAGGGATTTTTTGATATGCAATCGTAAGGTATCTTTATGAAGAATGCAAGTCTCTTGGATATCCATTTGACACTTTAGCTTCTTTCAATGGTGATGATCTTTTGAATGGGGAGTTTAGACCTTTTGCATTGATTATTGTAATGTTAAAGACCATTTTGGACAATGATCAAAATAAGAAGCAAAGCTAATAAATGTGGGGAACAAGATCTGGTTTGGATAGGTACAGTGTCATTAAAAAGCCTATAAGTACCATGTGTACAAACACTGAACAAGTTTAGTAGGCGGAGAAGACAAATAGAATATAGTAAGAAGTCGCAAACAAGGTAACATCATAAACCATGACGTTAAAAACAAAGACCATATCAAAAATGGAGCCTAAAACTTCAACAACAGTCCGTATTGTTGCACAGAATATGACGTTAGACATAAGAGCTGGTCCAGAGGTGATAATCATGTAAGAACACAAAATTACCAACTTAAGGATACATAGGAAACGAACACCAAACATGGTAATAAATGAGAGACTAAACCCAATTGTTGTCTCATTTAGGTGTTTCTTAGTCTTGGATGGCTTTTCTGAAGAGACTTGGTTCCACGGTGTTGAAGTGGGTATTTTAGGAGGTTCCGAGATGATTGCCCAATATGAGATTTGTAGGGAGCTCGCACCTAATTTAGTCAAGATGGCAGTTAGATCAGTATAGGTGCGGATTGGGAAGCGTTAGCCCTCCATAGTTGCAGTCAAGGAAAGAGCCAGCGGTATAGTATCTTTTTAGTGCAAAGTAGATCTCCAAGTGGCTTTAGTATGCAAAGCTTGTTTAGGGTTATAGGAGCCAAGTCCTGAAAGAGCAAGATGTTGTGACCATCTAAAGCACTGCCACTGTTCTTGACTTCTGAAGGATAGCATCTTTTACTCTGTAATTTAAAAGTCTACAAATGACATCTCATGGTGGCTCAGCAAGCTTTGGTTTGGCCCAGAAGGCTCTGTGGTGTGTGCTCTCTCAATTTCAATCGGTTCCAAAAAGTCAGCTCCAAGAATATTAATAAATAGGCATTTAGCTGCATACAAAAGAGATTCAGGAAGTCCTCTGAGACACAAGTTATTCCTACAACTTCTATTCTCCCGATCTTCCAGAAGATACATACATACATAGATAGAGTTAAGATGGGTGAACTTGAAGCGCTTGAGTGACGCAGAGGCATGTTCACTCATAGCACCTTGAATTTCTTTTAGAGCTTCAACTATAAATCCAATTTGTCTAACATAATGTTTGAAGTCTTTAACCTCTTAAGGACCCAGCCAGTTTTGGCCTTCCTGACTCAGCCCGATTTTTGAAATCTGACATGTGTCACTTTATGTGAGAATAACTTTTGACACTTTTACCTATCCATGTGATTCAGAGATTGTTTTCTCGTGACACATTGTGCTTTAAGTTAGTAAGAAATTTTTTGTCCAAACAATCCTTGTTTGTTTTTGAAAAATATCAAAATTTTCGTGAAAATTTGGAAAAATTTGTCATTTTGAAAGTTCTAAAATTTGCAAGATAAAATTTTTTAGGAACCAGTCCAGTTCTGACGTGGCTTTGAGGGGCCTGTATGTTAGATACCCCTATAAATGACAATCTAAGAAACTAGACCCCTTGAAGTGTTTACAACAGTGATTAGGAAGTTTGTTAACCCTTTAGGTATTTCACAGAAATTAAAACAAAGTGGAGGAGAAATTTCTAAATTTCACTTTTTTTTTTGCAGATTTTCAATATTTATGCATTTATGCACTAATACGGTAAATGTGCCCAAGTAAATGCAACTTAAAGGCATTGTGTCGCAAATTTTTTTTTTTTTTGCAGTAATGTGTGTTTTCTATAACCCTTTCATTCTCAGTTGGTGTAATTTTGATTGTGAGTCTGTAAAGAGAATTATAGAGATTCCTGTGTGTGTGAGCCCTGCCCCCCTCCAGAGACAGTCCTCTGCTCTGTGAATTGCACAACACTCAGGAAGCTGCCATAAAGTAAACAATGTAGGTAAGAGACTTCAGATGTTTCCTGTCTCATTAGCTTCAGTGAGAGTCCTCAAAGCCCCTCCCTGCTGTGAGCTCAGCATGCTCTATTGTCTGCAGGGAGCAGGGAACCATGATTGCGGAGCCCAGAGGGGCAGCTACTGAACATCTGCTCAGCAAGGCTGCCAGAGAAGAAGCAGACAAGTGTCCGACGTGTCCTTGTTCCTACTAAAGCAGTGTTTCTCAACTCCAGTCCTCAGGACCCCACAACACGTCATGTTTTCTGGCTTTCCTTAGCATTGCACAGGTGATTTATTATGCTGCACAGGTGATAAAATTATTGTCAGTGCATTCTGTGGGAGATCCTGAAAACATGACCTGTTGGTGGGTCCTGAGGACAGGAGTTGAGAAGCACTGTACTAAAGTGATCGTGCTTTTGTCGTTAACGATTTTTGCACAATTCAAGATTTTTCTGCTAATTTTAGTCCTCTCGCTTCTGACGTTAAAAATGCTTTTTTATAACGGATTTTTGCCCTAAAATTCTTTTTTTTAATGGATTGTGGTGCGAATAAAGTTCTCTCGCTTCCGATGCTGAAAATTAGATTCGCTGCGGATGGCGGCGCCGACCCCCGCTCCGCTGCGGATGGCGGCGCCGACCCCCGCTCCGCTGCGGATGGCGGCGCCGACCCCCGCTCCGCTGCGGATGGCGGCGCCGACCCCCGCTCCGCTGCGGATGGCGGCGCCGTCCTCCTCTCCGCTGCGGATGGCGGCGCCGACCCCCACTCCGCTGCATCAGAGGTCACTCGTCTGAACGCCGATGCGGGTTTCTAATAAACTGTAATGTATAATCACACTGCTGTTTATTAGATAAAGTGCTTGGTTCCGTTTGGGGACTGACAGACGGACCCAAACACATCCAAAAGCGTATGCAACACGGAGTCAAAGACGCCGTGTGAACATCCCCTAAATGTAATCACAATTTTACTATGGTTATTTCTTTTTCAGCTATGGATACACAGCAGCTCTGTATGGTGTCCTCAGTCAGAGTCTACAATCCCCATCCCCCTCCTTCTGCACCCAGGGGAGGTGGAGGCATGTGAGGTCACCACCAGACCAGCCCACATTTACAGCAGTGCTGTATTCCATGCTCTTTGTACAAGAGACAAACACTTTTTTTCTTGGATGTGCTCCCTCTGGTGGCTAAGAGTGGGAAATATTTAAAATGATTATGCATTTTTTAATATTTACCACAAATTGAATGAAATAAAAAAAATATACTAAAAATTTAGACAAAAATGAACACATAATATTTCATCAATAAAAAATAAAAATTTGATGACAGATTCCCTTTAAAGGGTTTTTTGCCAAGATTCTCATTTCATACCTCCTGCATACAGCTTTTCAGCTCTGTGTTTAGAAGGAGGCGTGTGTGATGTGTTTGAATTGCTTATCATGTGACCCAGCAGGATGACATCACCAGGCCTGTCCTCTCTGTAGTCAAAGAAAGGTCTGTTTATGTAAAGCATTGTGAGTAGCTTAGAGGTAATGTTCTTGCTTCACAGCACAAGGGTCCTAGGTCCAATACCTGCAGGAACCAAATCGGTGTTGTCCTTTTTTCTCTTTATCAATGCACATACCTCATTGAGGTTCCTTTTTTTATTTGCACTGTTTGACTAATTACTAAAGAATAAAGAGGACAGGAGTAGAATGACAGCATCTGGGGTTTGAACACTCAGTAGCTGCCTGGGAGGAGAGGTGATGTCTGAGCAAGTGCAGCTAGGACTGAGGAGCGCTCAGCCCTGGTTGTATCCCCTGGAGTCGAGCTGTAGACAATGGATCACTAAAGCAGCAGCTAAGACAAAAACGGTCGAGAATTTTTAATAATAATGAATGGTGAAAATGTTCTTATTTCATTTGCAAACTTCCCACGTCAATTTTGCTTCATGGCAAAACCCCTCTAATATCATTTCCCCAAGGTCTGCCGTTTTTAAGAGATATCCAATATATGTGGCCCTAGTGCATTATTTGGCTCAACCACAAGCCACAGAATAGGAGGAGCCCCTACCGGACTCTGTGGTCTCATTTTTAACTCAATTTTATTTAGGCGCCATAAGCCTAAGGTGCTAAAACTTAATAAACACCCCAAAAAAGACCCCATATTGGAAACGAAAACGCTTAAAGAATAGGGGTGTAGTGAGTATATCGACCCCACAATTTTTTTTCAGCATTAGGCTGTGAAAATTAAAAAAATAATTTTTCAAACAATCTGCAATTTTAGCTTAAAATGTTTCATATATACAAGGAATCCTGGAAACAAAGCCCCCAAAATTTGTTACACAATTTCTTCCAATTTTGGCAATACCCTACATGTCGGTGTAAACTGCTATTTGGAAACATGGCAGGGAGTACAAGAGAGGCAGCACTATTTGGCTTTTGGAATGTGGATTTTAGTGGGTGCCATGTCGCATTTGCAAAGCCACAAAAGTACCATAAGAGGTGAAATCTTCCAGAAGTCACCCGATTTTGGATTCAACACCCCTCATGGAGCTCATCTGGGGGTATATTGTGCATTTTGGGTGCACAGGTGTTCTATAGTTTTTTTTAGCATTGCGCCATGAAAATGGGGGGAAAAACGCAGTTCGGTCATTGATTTTTGGGTTTCAATTTTACAGCGTTCGCCGTGCAGTGTAAATTACATGCTAGCTTTACTCAGCAGGTCAATACAATTACAGCAATACCCAATTTGTAGATTTTTTATGTTTTACTGCTTTTGTACAATAAAAACACTTTCATTCAAACAGGAAAACACGTTTTTGCATCGCCGTAGTCTGAGAAGCATAACATTTTTATTTTTCTATGTAGCGGCTTGTTTTTTATGGGATGAGTTGACATTTTTATTGGTATCATTCTTGGGGGACAAGGCTTTTTGATCGATTTTAAATCCATTTTTTGGAGGGCAGGGTGAAGAAAATACTGCAATCCTAGTAGTGTTCTTTTTATTTTTAAGAGCGCTCACCGCGCTGTGTACATAAGTTAGTTTTACTCTGTGGGTCGATCCGATTACTACGATACCCAATTTATATAATTTTTTTTGTTTTTATGTTGAAGCGCTTTAAACTAAAAAAATAAGTTTTTATTGTGTAAAACAATATTTATGCATCACTGCCTTCTGAGAGTCATAACTTTTAAATGTTTCCCTATACAGAGCTGTGTAATGTTTTGTTTTTTTTTGCGGGATGAACCGACATTTTAATTGTTACAACTCTGGTGTTTGAGTGTTTTTTCAATAATTTTTTTTTTTACGGCATTCACCGTGTGGGTTAATTTACGTGACATATTTATACAGCAGGTCGTTACGCACACGGCGATATCAAATAGGTTTATTTATTTTTGATCTCTTTTGGGGCAATTGGCATTTGTAAAGGGGAAAAGGGCTATGTACGTTTTTTTATTTTTCGTGTTTGTGTTTTACAGCTTTTTCACTTTCATGGGATTTCATCAGATCACTCATTCGATAGAAATCAATACACAGCTTATTGCTGTGTACTGGTTTCTATGGCAACTGTCAGTCACAATGCCCAGCCATACCCACAGTATTTTATACCTTCCAGGCTGTCACTTAGGAGAGAGTAGCCGCATGATCGTGCGGCTGCTGGCACCGACAGAGACACAGAAGGAGCTCGCTCCTTCTGTGTCTCGCTTAGTTATCGCGATTGCTACATCGCGTAAACCGCTCCCCGGAGTGATCTCTGGTTGTCATGAGGAGCATTTGATAATGAGTAGGAAGTTTCCCAACCATGGTGGAAGACAGACCTGGAGGTTTACTGACAAACTTCCCAAGTCACCTTTCACCCCAGTTTGTTTCATTGAGGAAGCAACTGCTTTGGGAGGAGTGGCAATTTTAACCATGTTTGGATGCTAACGAAAGCTTGTTGGCATGTGTATAAAAACTTACTGGACTAGCGACATGAATCAGGACAAGTCACAAGACTATAAAATAATAAACTTTACATGGTATGTGAAAACAATTAGTAAAGCAAATTAGAAAATATGCGATGTGTCTAGCTGTGGCCAGTAGATGGCGGTGGAGCTCCATAGGCAATAGAACGCTGTATAGTACCGTAATTAGGTTGTACTATTCAGGGAAAAAAAATGGAATTATATTCCTGAACATTGGAGAGGGAGCTTCTGATATTTAAGGGCAGAAGTGTGATGACCTCTGCCCATTAAAGAAATAAACAAAAAAAATAAAAATATGGAACACCATTTCTAAATATAGTGTAGCTTCAGTGGCCAGTGGATAAGTAGACACCTTATCTGGACAGTCCAGGCCACTTAAATAGATAGGGAAATGAGACGTAACCCTTTAGTTAATAAGGAAGGGTCCAAAAACACTGTATAAATTCTTCCAGGGATATGATGTTTCTTTTATGTCGCACTAGAGCAGCATCACAACAGGATGACGTACCCTGGATGGTCTCTCCGTTTTCTCCTTTATCTCTGCTGAAGTATTGTGTACAGGGTAGTATAGATGGGTAGCTCCAGAGCTAGGCCAGTTGCTGTGCAGTATGTTAGGCCCAGGACCTGAGCAGGCCACTATTCCTCCTTACCTCCTTTGGCAAGGGGCTCAGGACCTAGTATCTTGGTATGGGTGATTTCTAAGGACCTCTCAGATGAGTGCTCTGTAGCTAGGCCGAAGCACTGCGTGGGTAAGCACGCGCCAGTTTCAACCACAACGACGCCACAACCCTCAGCTGAGTCGTATTTCGGGTGCGCAGCGATCTGAGGAATCCCACAATATAGAGCGACAGGCTGGGGCCCAATGCGGCTACCGGTAGGTATGCTGCGTGGATTAGACAAGGCAGCTGCAGCGGGAGACGTCTTTTGACCTGTTACCTTGCTGTGCTTCTCGGATCATCACTAGACCGCAGCTTCTCCCATGGTTTACTTACGGAGACAGCCTGAAGGTTCCGCTGAACTGTTACACATCCACACTGCCTATCACTGGCACGGCTAAAAGTTGAAGAGCACCTCCTGAAGCCCCACAGCGCTGTTCACTGTGAGCTTAAAAAAAAGAATAACATCACATGACGGCAGATGCAATTAATTGCAGACTACCAAGCAGGTCAGGGAAAAGGAGATCTCGGCGTGCAGCAGAAGAATGTCACCCAGCATGGAGATGGGGGTCAGCAATAGAAGCCCATGCGTGGCTGCGTAGGCTGTAAAATGGCAGCGTCTCGTGGTGTCAGTGAAGAGCTGAAAATGGCGCGCACCAGTAGTCAGCCCCACAAATAGTGCCTGGAAGCAGAGGGGGCACAGTAGACCAGGTAGGTCGCAGAGGAGAAGGGGTTGGTGGTGAATGATACCCACGAGGGTAGAGCTACCCTACCCAAGTACTCACAAGTAGAGCGAGGCAAGGATGCGAGACCTGTATGAAAGTTGCTGTTCACATGATGGTGACGCCACATGTCGCAAAGTCGCAAGAGATCTCCGTGTTCACCTACACATTGCCACACAGACACAGAGCCGGGTCCACACCGCCGTCTCTCCAATGTGCTCACGCAACTGTGTTGCTGCAATCTTGACTCCTCCTCTGTTTCCTTGCAGGACAGGAAGAAGAGTGGTATACCTGAGCCAGAAATGTCGCCCTAGAATGCGCCTGATTTATGACCTGCTGTAGAGGGGGTTCATAAATCAAGTGCCTTCTATGTCTTTATAATGCGCATGAAATTTGGTGTGTTAACGCCAAATTTCATGCATGTTGCCCTATACGTCCATCACGTAGAAGGGATTTTAATAAGTTAGTTAACCAAAGAAAGACCTATTGGATTTTTAAATTGGGTACTATATCTCCTTGGTGACACATGAATTATGATTCTGAAATTTTTATCTTTTGTTGCTGTACCATCCCTTTAGGCCATTTAGTGCTCTATACTTTAAGGGCATGTTCAAACGACGGGTTTGGCCGCGGCCAAACCTCGTCCTAACCTCGCGTCTCCCAACGCGGGTTTGCGGCGCAGTGTGTGGTCGCGGCACAAGTGGAGTGTGATTTGGGGCGCAGCTTGCGGTGAGGGTTCGCCCCCATGCAAATTAGTAGGCAGGGGGCAAACCACGTCACCAGCCGCGGCGACACCCGCGGCAACACCGCGTGGCCACCTTGCTGAGGACTCCCTGTCAGAATTGACAGGAGAGTTCTCAAACACACGCGGCAAAGCCGCGGCCCCAAAGCCGCGGCGTGTGAATATTAACGCGGTTTCCCATAGGAAACCATGCTAATAAACTGGGCGCGATCTGGCCGTGGTTTTGGCCACGGAAACCGCGTCGGCCATAACCACGGCCAAATCCGTCGTGTGAATAGGGCCTAAGGCTAGGTTCACACTGTGTATTTGCAGGGCGGAATTACGCCCCGCAATTACGCCGTGGCCGGGGGCGAGGGGCCGGCACCTCGCCGGTCCATAGATTTGCATTACCTCCTGGACGCTCCCATTCATATCAATGTAGCATGGAAAGCTCACGCTCACGTGCAGCCAATCATAGGCCACAATGGTCACATGACATTGTGGCCCGTGATTGGCATGCGCCATCAGACAAACAAGCTTTTCCCTACATCTGGGTACATTTACAGCGTCCTGCTGCCATAAAATCTTGATAAAGCATGGTTTATACTTTACCTTTACGTTTATACTTTACCTCTGCTATGAGTTGCTATGGACGCCACCATATGTCCAGTTCCCTTACTACATGAAAGATGATGTGTCTACATATCATACCCCCTTTCGTACACAGGTCATACACACCCATTCGTGTGACCCCACCTATGTAACTGCTGATGCATCACACATGCCGTACATAGAAGCGGTTAGTCCGGCATTAAGCATCTTTTTCTCTCTTCATTAAAGGAGTTGTCTCATTAATAGCTTTCAGCCTCTGTCTGTGAATGGGAGTTGAATTGAGGGGCGTGCTAGCTTCTCTGCCTCTTCCCCCTCCCTCTTCCCCCCTCCCCTCAGCACACAGGCAGCTATCCGGGATTGCTGCCAGAGTTAACCCTGTGTGTGCCTGCCTAGAGAGGTCTATGATTGCTAATAGTGTTCCTATACCCTCTGCTTAGCTTACATATCTCCACATCTCCAGCAACAACAAACAAACCCTCTCAGAACAGAGGCAGGGAAGCTGCAAAGTGTTACTCAGGATGTGTCCCTAGTACAGCACAGCATGAACTGTTCACAATCTGTATAGTATTATTATAGTTACAGCTCCACAGACATCATGATTATAGTAACAAACAGGGTCACTGCTGTCACATCTATTGATCAGCCTCATCTCTGCTCAATCTGTGTAGAGAGCAGGAGGAAGCAGGCACACACAGGGTTAATCCAGGCAGCAGGGACATAGAAGCCAGAGTCCTCCCTCCCCCCTCCCTACACCACAGAAGCATTCTGTGTGGGAGGGGCTCTCTGCTCTGACCTGTCTTCAAAGGTGATGAGTCATTCAGACCTGACAGCCAGTAAGATAAGGATCAACAGGTCAGCTGCTATAGAAATTTGAGAAGCTGAAGCACTCCTATGAACAGGGCTAGCTCAAAATCAGTAGGACATTTGTAATGAACATATATTGCAAAGCTGCTTGTTTTTTAAAGATCTTTTAATTAAAACCCAATCATTGTAGCGAGACAACCCCTTTAACATACGGACTGGGAACTACTTTTACAGTTATGTCGCCATTTGCTAGGTGTGTCCAGTTTCCTTGTTAGCAGCCACTGTTACGGGGGACTGACTTGCTCTATTTTGATGTAGGTGGCTATATGCATTCAAGTAATCTATCCACACAATTTGTTGAGTTTTTTGGGAGCAGGTACATGACAATGAATGTTTCTCCCCCTTGCTTTTTATAAACTACATACCCCCAGTAGTTCCCCGATTAGAGCGGGATCGAAACACGAAGGGACCCCGTTTGTCCTGTAAATAACCTACAAAGATGCAGTCTTGCCACAGACAGACTTTTGTGGGGTCACACTTATCAGGACAGTTACCCTGCTATTCTTGGATAGGTCAGATTACAGTGCCTAGGGTTTAAAAGTGCGATATCTTACTACTTTGCTCTTACTGCAGTGCCCTACAGGTATTGCAACAGGTACCATGACTGCCATAAGTGTTGTCATAAGTCAACACAACTACAACTTTGGTAAAACCACCCTTGCTTATTTATCTTGTACCTACTGCACATTTGTGGCAACTATTATAGAATTGGTTGTTTTATTTGTTTCTTTTTCAATGCATCCTTTAAAATATGTTTAATATTTATCTTAAACTAATTCTCCAAACCTCTAGAATATAGTTTATAATAATGGTGTAATAGGAGCAGTAAGGGGACTTTATTAAGCACCAGCTGCCATGACAACTAGTTACTACATAGTGGACTCTATCAGGTAAAGCTATGGAGGGGGATTTTAATTCTTTATATGTATAGTCCCTGGGGTTTGTTAGGTTTGTTCTTGAGTTGAATTTGCACAGAAGTCAGAACAGGCACATTTATTAAATATAACTGCAGCTGAAAAAAAAAATAGCTTTTAATAGTACAGAGAACGTTTTTTACATTTGTTTTGCTGTCTGTGCCCCTGTTTAGAAGATTTCACCTCACTTTCTGCCTCTGACGTCTGAACACTGATGCGTGTTTTACATTGAAACTAATGTAAATCACTCCGCACATTGTTAGATGCGCGTTTGTGTCCGTTTTAGTAGGAAAAACTGATCCAAACACATATCTAAAAAATGGCGTGTGAACATACCCTTAACACCTTCGATTCCATCCTCCGTTCCCTGATGCCCCCTCCCTGCGCTCTCATCTCAGCTGAACATTTTGCCACACACTTCAAAAGCAAGATCGACAACATTTCCATCTACAGTTCTCACAACCGGTCTATACATCTGCCCATTGCTCATCTGCTATGACCCACTTTGCCACCATCATTAATGACACACTTTCCACACTATTCTCCAAATTCCTCTCGACCCAATACCATTCCACCTCATCCCCCAATCTTAACACTGTGATTACCTCAGCCCTAAAGCATATTTTCAACGTATCGCTAGCCTCTGGCATCTCTTCTTTCTCCTTCACACATGTAACAGTCTATTCTCAAGAATTTCTCTCGACCCAGCCTCTTTATCCAACTATTGGCCCATTTCTCTGCTACCATTTGCTCCAAAACTCCTCGAGCTGCACGTATATCTTGAACTATCCTCTTATCTCTAATTCCCTTCTTGACTCCATGCAATCTGGTTTCCGATCAAGACTTTACCAAAACTGTTCTAACTAAAGTCGCCAATGGCTTGTTGACCGCCTCACGTCACTACTCTGCCCCTCCTCCAAGATCTGTCCTCTCCTTTTGATACAGTTGATCAGTAACTACTTACAAATTCTATCTTCCCTTGGCATTAGACTGGGCTCTTTCTTAGATCTCCTCTTACCTCTCTGATCGGATGCTCAGCATCTCTCACTTTACCGCTTCCTCTCACTCTCTCTGTTTGGGTCCTCCAGGGATCAGTCTTTGGTCCACTACTCTTCTCTATACCCTTGGCCTCGGTGAACTCATAGCTTCCAGTACCATATGTATGCTGACGACACTCAAATCTACATCTCTGGCCCAGATGTCAATGCCGTGCTCTCTAGGACTCCAGCGTGTACACTCACCGGCCACTTTATTAGGTACACCATGCGAGTAACAGGTTGGACCCCCTTTTGCCTTCAGAACTGCCTCAATTCTTCGTGGCATAGATTCAACAAGGTGTTGCAACGATGCTCAATTGGTACCAAGGGGCCCAAAGAGTGCCAAGAAATTATTCCCCACACCATGACACCACCACTACCAGCCTGAACCGTTGATACAAGGCAGGATGGATCCATGCTTTCATGTTGTTGACGCCAAATTCTGACCCTACCATCCGAATGTCGCAGCAGAAATCGAGACTCATCAGACCAGGCAACGTTTTTCCAATCTTCTACTGTCCAATTTCGATGAGCTTGGGCAAATTGGAGCCTCAGTTTCCTGTTCTTAGCTGAAAGGAGTGGCACCCGGTGTGGTCTTCTGCTGCTGTAGCCCATCTGCCTCAAAGTTCGCCGTACTGTGCGTTCAGAGATGCTCTACTGCCTACCTTGGTTGTAACGGGTGGCTATTTGAGTCACTGTTGCCTTTCTATCAGCTCAAACCAGTCTGCCCATTCTCCTTTGACCTCTGGCATCAACAAGGCATTTCCGCCCACAGGACTGCCGTTCACTGGATGTTTTTTCTTTTTCGGACCATTCTCTGTAAACCCTAGAGATGGTTGTGCGTGAAAATCCCAAGAGAACAGCAGTTTCTGAAATACTCAGACCAGCCCTTCTGGCACCAACAACCATGCTACGTTCAAAGGCACTCAAATCACCTTTCTTCCCCATACTGATGCTCGGTTTGAACTGCAGGAGAATGTCTTGACCATGTCTACATGCCTAAATGCACTGAGTTGCCGCGTGATTGGCTGATTAGAAATTAAGTGTTAACGAGCAGTTGGACAGGTGTACCTAATAAAGTGGCCGGTGAGTGTATATCACCAATATCCTCCTACTTCTCCTCCGGCTTTCTTTCAATGGTGCTCAGAAAATATATATATATTTTTTCTAATTAATTATTATGTTGTAGAGCGACTTCAGGCAGTCGCACGTTTCTGCCACTAGGTGGAGCAAAGCAGGATACCTGCAAGCAACACGCCACCAAGGTTACCTGGCCTTGGTGGGGTAGGAGCCATCCATATATGTTGTCAGCTACAGTAAACGGCTGGCAACGTTTATAGTTAGTTTGGCTGTTCCAGCCGTTCCTGGGTCGGCTCTTACCAGGAGTGGGCAACGTGTTGGATGGGTGCTTACTCCCCGTGTTCCAGGACAGGTTTTTGTCAGGTCACTGGAGGCCTATAAAAAGCCTGGTACTGTAGGTGATCAGGGGCGTGGTCTGCTACCTGAGAGTGCAGCAGCAGAGATGCTGGAGAGAGGCTCTGGCCCCCAGAAGCTTGGAAGAAGCCAGAACCCAGAAGAAGACCGGGTAAAGTGGGAAAGTGTTTTGGGGTCTGGACGCTAGGTCAAGACCACTGATAGACAGGGACCATTATCGTGTGTAGTCAGTGACCTGACAGCCTAAGGATTTAGTTTGTTTTGTTTCTGTACATTTTTCTGTGCCTCAATAAAGCTGGCTGAGGCCAGGTTAAGGAGAACCCTGGTGTCGAAAAGTTGGTGTGCCTATACCGTTTAAGAAAGATAGCGATCCTGCGAACGGAATGACTCAGGGGCCAAACCAAGAGGACGGCCGATAGTGAATGAGGTCTCACAACAAACTAATTTTATATATATATATATATATATATATATATATATATATACACACACACTCTATAGAAAGGTTTGGGGTTATATATAGCTAGTCTCACCATTCAGAAGCGCACAATATAGCAGTTATGGTTTCAGAACTGAAAAACACTGCCAGTGTAAATAAATATTCTGATCTCAGAGTAAGCTTTCAGAGGCATTGCCAGAATAATACATGGTCCAAGATAGGAAACAGACTTAGCTCCTGCTGATCTGGCGAGGATAGATAGCACGTGCAAGTATGTCATTAAGTCATAGGAAGAGACAGAAGGGGGAGCCTTGGAGGACACGAGTACTAAGCAGACTGCTACACAAACAACTTTTACAGGAACCCCAAGAGGCATTAGCACATGGAAAAATAGTTACTACAGGTTTATGTATGTCATTTCTTATTACAGGCCTGAAACAGGAGTCCCTGTGTGGAGATCTCCATTTAATCTAGGGCAAGGATTCAAGCAGCCATATGCAGCAAAGCAGGTAGAGTCTGTAAAAATGTACTTTATTTTGCCCAATTCAAACACGTGTCTATAAACTGGACTGCTGTAATCTTGTGCCAATTCATTACACAGAACTTTCATTTAAAACGGGTTGTTCAGATCTTTTTTTTTTTTTATATTAATTATGCTATGGTCTATGCTGCATTTATAGACTTTATGGATGTGTTATGTTTCTGTAAGTGTGTTTTTCACATTTATTTTTATTATGTGCATGTCCGCAAGTGATGCCATTCGGTTTGAAACATCATCCTTTACTACAGCATACACTGAGGAAGTGGATCATCATCCACTGTGCATGCAGGCTTGTCAGCGTCTACATCGTATCCACCTGCAGTCAAACAAAACAACACTATACAAAGTAGTGCAAGAATGAGCTCAAAAAGTGTGGTGGGCTATAGAAGCGGCAGGCTTCTGATTAATGCGCAAGTGTCAGCACGCTGGCCGCCACTTCTAGAGCGTATGCTATGGTAAATGATGACGTTCTTAACGTCATCACTTAAGGACATGCACATAATAATAAAAAATGGAAAAAAAAATTGTAAAATAACACATATAGAAACAGTATAGACCACAGTAAACAAAATTGAAAAAAAAAAAAAAAAAAAAATCGGACAGAAAATCGGAAAGAGAACCTGTCACATAGTTTATGCCCCCTTTGCTGAGGGCAGCACAAGCTAGTATCAGACCTGCTGTTTCCTGCGCTGTGTCCCTTATTCTGTAAGATGCAACAGTTTGAGTATTTAGTGTTCAAATCTGAAGTTTTCAGCCAGAAAAGAGTCATTGAAAGAGTCAGTTTTTTAAAACCCCGCCTATCTGAGACTAGTCCCGCCCACCTCAACTGATAAACCTATTACTTTGAATAGGTAGAAACATGAGAATAACTGTTCGTGGGCGGGGCTAGCCTTTGGTAGGTGGGGCTAGCACCTGCTCATGAATAAGATTTGAGAGGTAAATGCTCTAAAACGGCTGCATCTTACAGAATAAGGGACACAGTGCTGGGAACAGCAGGTCTGACACTAGCTTGTGCTGTCCTCAGTAAGGGGGGCATAAACTATGTGACAGGTTCCCTTTAATTTATGTGGGTCAACAAGATGACTGCTTTAATAATAACGAACAGAAGTAACAGTTATAATACTGATCCTTTACCTGGAATACAAAGATAATTAAATATCAGTAGTTAGGAGAGAATACCACATTAGACCCTGTTACCTTAGCTATAACATCAGCGGTTTCTCGAAAATCATGGCATCTTCCTACATTAGACCGGGCCAAAAAATCTTCAATTAGCCTCACACCTATGTTGTATCCCCTGAGAAAGAAAGAAAAAAAATCCACAGATGATCAAGAAAATAATGTGAATAATAAAAAGACAGCTATATTTTTTGAAAAAAAGACACTGAATCCCGATGACCTGTTCAGTCTCTGTTGCAGATACCTCAGAAATGTATGCATATGATTTAACTGAGCCAAGGAAGTCTTTTACCCACCTATCACTGCTATCTGGGATCCCATCACCTACCAGTGCTCCCCAAATTCTTGTTACCCAACAGTGCTCTTCGGGCTCCTGGTAGCACTCTCCAATCTGCTTATATCCTCCAGCCGTCACTGGGGTCTGGTACAATCCACGGCCATGCAATGATGAAAAATCTGTTTTTCTAAAGTTACTTACATTTTCTCTAACTGTTTATTCACATCTTCATCATTTTCATAGTCTTTACATAGCTGTGCAACGAGGGATCCATACGTCAAATTGAAGAGCTCAGAGTTCTAGTGGGGATAAAACAAACCTCCAGTTCAGCAGCTGTTGCATTTTAATGAGTCCTATCACATGCATACACATTCAGGAGGGTGCAAGAGGTTAGTTAAGCCAGGATACATGCAAAAGATGAAAATAAAGAAAAAGATGCATGGAAATGGGAACAGATAGCCAAGAGTGTACTGAACCAGTGGTATGGCAAACACAAATTCAGATGAGGTATTTTGACGTAAAACGCGTTATGTACACAAAGATATTAAGGGCATTTATGCAAATACATTTGACAAGAATGTCAGGAACAAACTATTTGATCCTGGGTTCTCATGTAGCAGTCACATTGTTGGTCTGTGCGTTCTTCAAGATGACTTTAGTTTCAAGCAATGTGATTGACAATGAACACATGTTTAACGTGGTACATAACGAGTCTGAAGCAGAAGTCTTCTTGATCATGTTGACTCTAGGGCCACTGTTTTTCAGCTGCAATGTCAATGGTAAGTGTGAATCCAGACTTCTAGTCCTCCAGGCAATAAACAGCAGACCGTGAACTGACTGACTGGAATATGGATGAAGAGGGGTCCATAAAGATACTGGTGGAAATTTATTAAAGGGGTTCTGGAATGAAAGAAAATAATCCACTTTGGAGGCTAGTTGCACAGCTATTCAAATTCTTTTCTATGGCAGCTCCGAAAAAAAGCCGAATTAGTATGCTTGGCTATATTTGGAACTCCCATAGACATGAATGCGGTCCCCTCCCCATTCACCGAAGACAATTTGAGGCCGCCTCCAAAATGGATCTGGCTTCACGGTAAAAACCCCCTTAAGACTGGAATTAAATAGACTGATCTTGAAAAGAGGTTGTCCATCCATTTTATTTTTAATAAGCTACTCCTTCCCTGTGTGTGTGTGGTATATATATATATATATATATATATATAATATATATATATATATTATATATATATATATATATATTCAAAAGTTTGGGGTCACCCGGACAATTTTGTGTTTTCCCTGAAAACGCATACTATTATTTATCAAATGAGTGCAAAAAAGCAAAATGAAAAATGAATAGAAATATAGTCCAGACATTGACAAGGTTAGAGATAATGATTTTTATTTGAAATAATAATTTTCTACTTCAAACTTTGCTTCGTCAAAGAATGCTCCCTTTGCAGCAATTCCAGCATTGCAGACCTTTGGCATTCTAGCTGTTAATTTGCTGAGGTAATCTGGAGAAATTTCACCCCATGCTTCCAGAAGCCCCTCCCACAGTTGGATTGGCTTGATGGGCACTTTTTGCGTACCATACGGTCAAGCTGCTCCCGCAACAGCTCAATGGGGTTGGGATCTGGTGACTGCGCTGGCCACTCCATTACAGATAGAATACTAGCTGCCGGCTTCTTCCCTAAATAGTTCTTGCATAATTTGGAGGTGAGCTTTGGGTCATTGACCGGTTGCAGGATGAAATAGGCTCCAATCAAGCGCTGTCCACAGGGTATGGCATGGCGTTGCAAAATGGAGTGCTAGCCTTCATTATTCAAAATCCCTTTTACCTTGTACAAATCACCCACTTTACCACCACCAAAGCTACCCCAGACCATCACATGCCCTCCCCCATGCTTGACAGGGGGTGTCAGGCATTCTTCCAGCAACTTTCCAGTTGTTCTCACAAATGTTTTTCCGTGTGATCCAATCACCTCAAACTTCGATATGTCTGTCCATAACACTTTTTTCCAATCTTCCTCTGTACAAGGTTTGTGTTCTTTAGCCCATATTAATCTTTTCCTTTTATTAGCCAGTCTCAGATATGGCTTTTTCTTTCCCACTCTGCCCTGAAGGTCAGCATCCCGGAGTCGCCTCTTCACTGTAGACGTTGACACTGCACTATTTAATAAAGCTGGCAGTTGAGGACCTGTGAGGCGTCGATTTCTCAAACTAGAGACTCTAATGAACTTGTTTTGTTGCTCAGTTGTGCAGCGAGGCCTCCCACTTCTCTTTCTACTCTGATTAGAACCTGTTTGTGCTCTCCTCTGAAGGGAGTAGTACACACCGTTGTAGGAAATCTTCAGTTTCTTGGCAATTTCTCACATGGAATAGCCTTCATCTCTCAGCACAAGAATAGACTATCGAGTTTTACATGAAAATTCTCTTTTTTTTGGCCATTTTGCGAGTTTAATCGAACCAACAAATGTAATGCTCTAGATTCTCAACTAGCTGAAAAGGAAGGTCAGTTTTATAGCTTCTCTAATCAGCAAAACTGTTTTCAGCTGTGCTAACACACTTGCACGAGGGTTTTCAAGGGTGTTCAAAATATCCAATAGCTTTCTTACTCCGTTAGCAAACACAATGTACCATTAGAACACGGGAGTGATGGTTGTTGGAAATGGGCCTCTATACACCTATGTAGATATTACATTAACAACCAGACATTTGCAGCTAGAATAGTCATTTACCACATTAACAATGTACAGAGTATTTCTGATTCATTTAATGTTGGCCTCATTCAAAATAAAATGCGCTTTTCTTTCAGAAATAAGGACATTTCTAAGTGACCCCAAACTTTTGAACGGTAGTGTATGTGTATATATATATATATATATATGCAAACCTTTTGCACTTGCCTGCGGTTTCCCCCAGTTCCCTATTCACTTGATGTACCGCTCACACCCTGTTCACTTCCTGAGCAGTGATGTCTAGGTTGTGGCATGTGACTACTAAAGCCACCGATTGGGTATAATGTTCATGTACTGTTCACAGCAGCCAGATGTAAACGGACATTGAGAGAACCCGCTGGTAGCTGTAGTGCTTGGATAGCGGTAAGTACAAAAGGAGGGGAGACTGCATTTTTTCCCTTGGTTTACTGGGGAGTAGTGGCCTAGTGAACACAAGAAAAAAAATAAACCCAGACAACCTCTTAGTGACTTTTCAGATTTTTGTTTTCTTTTTGTCCTGGCTTCCCAAAAGCAATCATTTTTTTTATTTTGTCACCTACATAAACGTATGAGAGCTTGTTTTATTGAGGTCCAAAATGTACTTTTTAATGGTATCATCAATTATATCTTAAAATGTATTGGGAAACCGGCAAAAATGTATTTTGTGGAGTGGAATGTGAAAAAAGTGCAATGACACCATTTTTGTGGTGGTTTAATTTTTATGGAGATCGCTGTTTGGTATAAATGACATAATATCTGTGTTCTGCGGGTCGGTCTAATTCCAATACTACTTGTAAAAAAAAAAATTTAAAACATTTGCATCGCCATTTTCTGACTCCAGGTATAAAAAGGGCATCCACGATGGCCCTTATTTGGTCTGTGACTAGCTGAACAGCACTCCGAAAATGGCATCCGAGATGGGTGGCAGGCGATCGGGGGCCACAGCAGACTGTGGCTCCATTGCTTAAAGGGAAAGTGTCATCAAAAAATAACTTATTGTTTAATTTGTGTTTATTTTTTTTAATTTTCCAGATCACTTTCAGTATTTTTCTAATTCTTAAGTACTGTAGTTTTCACTTTGGCCACTAGGCCTAATAATCGTCTGACACTTCCTGTTCTGTTTAGAGAGCTTTTCAGCAGTGTCTGCTCATTATCAGTAAAAGCAGTCACACTGAAAGGAGACACCATTGTGAATAGATAACACAGAATCCACCAGTCACAAGAGGAGATGTCACAGATCCCCCTCTCCTCTCCCTTCACAGTGAAAACTATCCTATACAAGTCTATGGGACAGAAACGGTCTTAAGAATCCTATATTCATGAAGCTGATGAAAATTATCTCTCTTACTGCTGTTACAGCTGTAAAAGCAATAATGTCTTCCCACTAATCATATATAGACGAATTAATTTTTAAATCTACAATCAGGAAATAAAAACGACTGAGAGGAAAAGCATATGGATCAGGGGCTTGATTTAAAAAAAAAAAAAAAAAAAAAAAATTGGCGACATATTCCCTTTAATCATGTGGACAGTCACATTTATTGCTGCAGTTAAATGGTTAAAAAGCGAGGGTGTGACTAAGTCTGCAGCCGCCATGAATGGAGAAAGCTCAGGGCTCGAGTGTGCTTCATTAGCTCCTTCATGACTAATATGTCTGTCGTCAATCACTAAGGGGTTAATGAAAGGCTCACTGGACTAAGATGCAGCAAATAATTTATATTGAAGGGGGTTCTAAAGCTACGACATGGAGCAGATTTTAGTTAAATTCTATGAATACGGCGCTCAACTGCATTCACAGCCCCCATAAGTTTTGGGGGTCCATTCTCAAGACTAGTGCAGGTCCCAGAGATGGGACCTGCACATATCAGACTTTAAAGGCATATACCATCAATAAGTCAAAGTCGATGGTGAGAACACCTCTTTAAAGTTGGACAAGCAACGTGATCTGTAGGAAGTTATAAAGCAGAAAGGGTTCCACAGACTGATGTATAGTCTTGTGAGAATATTCAGTATAACTTGCATTGTATTTAAAGCTTGGCACATTTAGGAGTCCACTGGGCAGTCTCAGTCAAAACAACCTTGTCTGATTATGCATACAGTCATTGACTAGGACTAGAACTGCCCACTGGACTCCCAAGCCCAGAACAATCCTGGATTTAGATTAATGAATGGCAAGTAATACTAATTTTTTTCCAACAAAATTACAGTGGGTTGCAAAACTATTCATACCCCTTGAAAATGAGGAACAGTTAAAACATTACAGTCACAAACTTAAATGTATTTAAGCAAATATTTAAAGTGTAAAGAAAATATGTGCTTTTCCAAATGTTTTGCTTATTTAAAAACTAAAAATGGTAGCGTGCATATATATTCAGCCCCAAGTCAATACTTTGTAGGACCACCTTTAGCTGCAACAACAGCTGCAGTCTTCTGGGTTATGTCTCAACCAGCTTTGTACATCTAAAGGCTGGAGTTTTTACCCATTCTTCTTTGCAAAATAATTCTAGCTCTGTCAGTCAAATTGATTGGTGGACATTTGTGAACAGCAATTTTCAAGTCCCGATGCAGACTGTCAATGAGATTTAGGTCTGGACTTTGACAGAGCTATTTTAACACATGAATATGCTTTGATGTAAACCCTTCCCTCATAGCTCTGGCTGTATGTTTAGGCGATGTTCACACGGCTTACTTCAGAATGTATTTACGTCAGATTTCCGATCGTAAATACGTTCCAAAATCAGTTTTAAATCAGTTGCAAATAAGTGTCACTTAGTGTGGCACGTATTTCGCGACGGATTTACAATCCCCATTCATTATATGGGGTGAATCCGTTGCGAAATCCGGCCTAATAATTGACATGCTCATTGTTTTTATGGCCGTATTGCGGCCGCAAATCCACGGCGGCAATACGGCACGGAAATACATGTCGTCTGAACGACGACACGTTTTTCCCATTAAAACCAATATTAAATGGCCTGCAACTTATTTCAGACTGATTTCGGAACGTATTTACGATCGGAAATCCGACCATAAATAAGTTCTGAAATAAGCCGTGTGAACGAGCCCTAAGGATCGTTGTCGTGCTGGAAGGTGAACCTACGCCCCAGGCTCAAGTCTTTTACAGCCTCTAACCGGTTTTCTTCTAGAATTACCCTGTATTTCACTCCATCCTCACCAGATTCCCAGTACCTGCTGAAACAAAGCATCCCCCCAGCATGGTGGTGTGTTCAGGGTGATGTGCAGTGTTGGCTTTCCTACGTACATAGCGTATGGCATTTAGGTCTCATCTTAGCAGAGCACTTCCTCTTCCGTGTGCTTGCTGTAAACACTATTTTTTTATGGCTTGCTTTGAAAATGGGTTTTCTTCTTGCCACTCTTCCATAAAGACCAGATTTGTGAACTACACAACTTATATTTGTCCTGTGGACAGATTCTTCCACCTGAGCTGTGGTTTTGTGCAGCTCCTCCAGTGACCATGTGTCACTTGGCTGCTTCTCTAATTAGTGCTTTTCTTGTCTGGGCTGTCAATTTAGGTGAACAGCCATGTCTTGGTAGGTTAGCAGTTGTGTCATATTCCTTACATTTATGGATGATGGATTGAACAGAACTCTGTGAGATGTTTGGTGCTCGGGCTATTTTTTCTTTTGTTTTTTAAACCTAACCCTTCAATACACTTTTCCACAACTTTATCCCTGAGCTGTCTTCCTCGGTTTTCATAATGCTGTTTGTTCCCTTATGTTCTCTAACACACCTCTGAGGCCTTCACAAAACAACTATTGTTAGGGTGCATTTTTGGATGCGTTTTTTGTGCAGGAAGGCACAGCAATTAATGATATACATTGTTGCACAAAAAACGCATCAAAAACGCACCGTGTGAAAGCACCCTTATACAGAGAATAAATTACATACAGATGTACTCTATTTATTAATTAGGTGACCTCTATACAAAATTGGTCACACTAGATTTCATTTAGGGGTATCAGAGTACAGTGGACTGAATACATATGCATGCCATACTTTTTAGTTTCTTAATTTGCAAAATTTGGAAAAGCACATATAATTTTCTTTACACTTCACAAATACTTACTACTTTGTGTTGCTCCACTACATAAAATATCAATTAAATACATATATGTTTGTAGCTGTAACATATAAAAATGAGGAACAGTTCAAGGGGTATGAATACATTTGCAACCCACTCTACATATCAACCAACTCAGCTTATCCTGCTCTTTAACATGCTTTCACTAGATTGGGCTACATTTTAGGGTGACAAATTCCCTTTAAATATTATTGAGTAGACTGCATCGATCCCACAAATAGCTACGGAAACTTTATAGAACGGTGAAGTACACCTGGGATAAAGATAAAAAGACAAAAAAATATATGTGATCATTGCTGTGCATGCAGTACTTAGTAAAGATGGCCAAGCATAACATAAATGAAAACTATCAATCATCCATAGAAATAAAATGGCTAAACAAAATCTACCACCACCACACAAGGGCATCTGAACAGTTTTGCTTTTAAAGACTGCATCCAAAACACAGATATTAACGAAACAGAAATGTTCTATATGTAGCGTGATAAGTGTATGCAGACACGTACCATGAGATGCAGAGATGCAGTAGGTGAAATGAATGGCAAATACCAATACTATACAATGAATGCAGTGGGCAGATGGAAAAAAAGGAAAAAAATGGTTAGGCAATACAGTTCTAGTGTCAGAAACTGCCAGCAAGCTGGAGGAGACCAGGAGTAAGTGCATTGTTGACAGACAAGCAAATTGAGAAGAATCAGCAGAAAGTCACAAAGACATGCTCAGCACATAAGCAGTGCACTAATGTATAAACCGCGGCTGGGAGATGCCATATGCAGAAATAATCAGGTTGCCTCCTTAAGAGGACTGGTGTGGTCAATTCTTTCTTAAAGGGTTGTCCTCTTTGGACATATAGAGAGAACTTCCAACCCAGATACATTCAATTCCCTTTAAAAGGATTCTATATTATTATTCCTTCTCCTGGAAGGAAAAATTTCCATAACATGACATCCGAAGGACCGTGTCAAGATTTTTTATTCTACAGTCCCCGACTTACATTTGTTCCCTAGTCACAAATGGAGAGTTATGTGGAATGCTGGCACTTGTAGTTCCATGTTCCACAGCACATAATAGCTGTGGAACGACAAGTTCCAGCATGCCACATCAGCACAAGAGG
This sequence comes from Phyllomedusa bahiana, assembly GCA_025379985.1. Classification (NCBI taxonomy): domain Eukaryota; kingdom Metazoa; phylum Chordata; class Amphibia; order Anura; family Hylidae; genus Phyllomedusa; species Phyllomedusa bahiana. The sequence goes on from JAODAL010000698.1 coordinate 120,481, forward strand.
TGAAATCTTCTAAACAAGGGCACAGGGCAAAACAAATGTAAAAACACCTCCCTGCACCATCAAAAACTAAAAATAAAAGCCCTTTGTGCTGGAGTTACATTTAATAAATACCTGTTCTGACTTACAAACTCAACTTAAGAACAAACCTACAGTCCCTATCCCATTTGTAACCCAGGGACTGCCTGTATATGAATCATATTTAAAAGAAAAAAAAAAGTTGAATATCAAATCCAAGACATACAGAGATACACTGTAGCCCCATGCATGTATCATCACCCTAACACAACTCCTCCAGCTATGTGTATGAGGCCCGAGACTTCTTTCAGATGGTCATATATATTGTTGTCTGCCATGTCAAAGCATACACCAACATCAAGTTTAGTGCAAGATAAGTACTTTAGTAAAATTTCTGTGCTATACACATAGATTCCATATAAATTAGATTCAGGATATTATAACCTGTGGTCACCACCGCTGTCGGCAATATCCTTCAATATCTGTGGTCCATTTAAATGTATTCTGACTTTCTCAGCACAGACCTTCAGAGGCGTACCCATGCGATGTTTTGCGGCCTTCTTTTTAGAGGTGCTTGACAAAGAGCACGTGATCTGTGAAATGTAGCGCAGATATGCCACTACGCACAAGAACATTTGAATGGACTGCAGATATTGAAGGACACTGGACAGCTGGGGCGACCACAGGTTATAATATCCCAAATCTATCCAATTATATGGAATCTATATGAGATCTTATATTTTATCTTGCACTGAACTTGGAGTCAGTGTTTGTTTTGACATAATCGCAGATGACAATATACTGTGTATAACTTTTTACATGTATGAGAATAAAGAAACCTACAGTGGGTTTAAACGTTACAGCCACAAACTGTGTTGCTTTATTGCTTAAAACATCAAGTAGCAAGAGTAAGGGTGCTTTCACGCAGTGCATTTTTGGTGTTTTTTTTCGCAATAATGCACAGCATAAAAAAAAACCCCCAAAAAAAAACTCTGTGTAAAAGCACCCAAAAGAAAAAGATGCATGCTTTTCCAAGTTTTGGCAAATTAAATAACTGAACGTGTGAACGTGCCGCATATATATATATATATATATATATATATATATATATATATATATATATATATATATATATATATATATATATATATATATATACACACACACACACACATTCACACGTTTCAGTTTTTTAATGTTAATATATATATTCAGCCACCTGTACACTGATCAAATAAAATCCAGTGTGATCAATTGCCTTTAGAGGTCGCTTACTTAGTAAATAGAGTACATCTGAATGTAATGTATTCTCAGTATTAGGGTGCTTTCACACAGCACAGTTTTGGTGCAGTTCTAACTGCTCTCCAATTAAGGGTATGTTCACATGGCGTGTTAAATATGTTTTCGATCAAAAGTGCTGCGTAACACACATCCAACACTCCGGTGCATATTTGGATGTATTATTGCTGCAGCAGAAACGTACCCTTTAGTTTTAAATAGGGCTCCTGCTGATTCAAAAGGATCAAGAATTGACATAATTCTTTTAACGGATCCGAAAGAGGCTTCAGAAAGACATAATCTGAACACAGATGCGTGTTTCACATTGAGAGCAATGTAAATCAAATTGCACACTATTAGATGCGTGTTTGGGTCTGAAACATGGATCCAAACATGCATCCAAAACTGGATTGAACACGCCATGTGAACATACCCTAAACTGCCTTTATTACCAGGAAGCTTCTTTCAGTTGTCTAAATTGTTCAGAAAAGTGTTTCAAGTAAGTAATCAATTACTGCGTTTTAAGTCTTGTGGATTAGGGTGCTTTCACACAGCGCAGTTTTGTTGCAGTTTTAACTGCACTCCAATTAAACTGCCTTTATTAACAGCAAGCTTCTTTCACTTACCTAAACTGTTTGGAATGTGAGTAATCAATTAGTGTGTTTGTAATCACCAAGACTTCAAACACAGTCATTGATTACTTACTTGAAACACCTTTCTGAACCATTAAGATAACTGAAATAAGCTTGCTGGTAATAAAGGCAGAGAACTATGGATTACGTCTCCTCTCCCCGCTCGGCGAATACGCCGCGGGGGGAGATAAGTGACACGCGCTGCAAGTAATGATAGGGCCACCGAGGTGCCTCCCCCCCGCTCCCGTCCACACGGTGTAATTGGAGGGCGTAATTACGCTCCGCATGCCGTGTGAACATGGCCTTAGAGACAGTTTTGTGAGGAGCTGACAAGAGGGGAGCAAAGAAGGAGTGAAGGTGCGAGGAGTGAAGGTTTCTGGAGATTAAAGCATAGAAGTAGTGAGGGAAGAGGTGGATGAGACGGGCAGCAGAGTTTAGGATGGTTTGAAGGTGAGCAGGAGTGCTAGATGGGAGGCTGCAGAGAAGGATGTTGCAGTAGTCTAGACAGGAGATGACAAGGGCATGGACCAGCATTTTTGTAGTGTTGGAGTTGAGGAATGAGCGGATGCGAGAGATATTTTTCAGGTGGAGGCGGAGGTGAGGGTTTGGATGTGTGGTTTGAAAGACAGAGAGGAGTCAAAGGTTATCCCAAGACAGTGTCTTGCGGGACAGGTGAGAGTGTAGAGCTGTTGACAGTCATAGGGCTTGTTCACATGACGTTTTTGTGATCCGTTTTACGGATCCGCAAAACGGATCAAACAATTGTCAGTGTGATTAACATTGAGTTGAATGTCAAAAGCGCATCGCTGTTCCCACGGGAGATCAGCGATGCGCTTTTGAGGGCTTCCCTGCGCTGCGCTTTTCGCATCCGCTTTAAGAATTGACATGTCAATTCTTATTGCGGTTTACGCAAGTGAAAGCCCATAGGAGATAATGGAGTCCGCTTTGGCACCTGTCCAAAAGCGCTCCACACTCCTGGTACGTATCAGCTGCGCTTTGCATCCTGAAAGCGGATGCGAAAAGCGCACTGGGAGACTGGACGGGGATCGCTGGAGAGGTGTGCGGCGGCAGCGCAGGTGAGTGGCGGCGGCAGCGCAGGTGAGTGGCGGCGGCGTGCGGCGGCAGCGGAGGCGTGCGGCGGCAGCGCAGGTCGGGAGCGGAGGTGAGCGGCGGCGGCGGCAGCGGAGGCGTGCGGCGGCAGCGCAGGTCGGGAGCGGAGGCGTGCGGCAGCGCAGGTGAGCGGCGGCGGCAGCGCAGGTGGGCAGCGGAGGCGTGCGGGAGCGACAGTGGAGGGTCTGGGGCAGGCATATAATGCATGGGGGTCTGGGGCAGGCATATAATGCATGGGGGTCTGGGGCAGGCATTTAATGAATGGGGCCATATAATGAATGGGGAGAGGGAGATGGAGAGGGAGAGGGAGAGGGAGATGGAGAGGGAGAGGGAGAGGGAGAGGGAGATTTTTCCCCTTCATTCAGAAAACGCATCCGGAAAGCGGATGCGTAAAACGCAACTGAATAAGCATTTAAAACGGATTCAAATAAAGTATCCAATGCTGCGTTTTTCGGGTCTGCTTTCCGGATGTGCTTTTCAAGTGCCAAAAACGGATCCGTAAAAAGGATCCAAAACGCCGTGTGAACAAGCCCATAGAGAGATCAGGTGGAGGGAGACAGTGGAAAGATGATGAAATCAGCTTTCTCCACATTTAGTTTTAGGAGATGGGAGGAGAAGAAAGAGGATATAGATGATAGACAGTCTGGGATCCAGGAGAGAAGAGAGTTAACAAGTGGACCGGAGATGTAAAATTGCTACTCTGTGTTGCTCTATCCAATAAAATACATTTTGTGGCTGTAATCAAGAGATATCAATACTTTACCAACCCACTGTACCTGTGGTTGAAATGAAATACTGGTCTTAATAGTGTCTGCTTTCAGAAGGCAACATGTTCACACATGGGACGCTATGTTTATTTTGGGACGCATTTCTCCACGTATTGAGAGCGTACTGCGCTCTAATATGGGCAAAATGCGTCCCAGTCATTACGGTAATCCACAGTTCTCATAGAGAACTATGGATTACGCCTCCTCTCCCTGCTCGTACAACACGATCACGAGCACGTGGAGATAATTGACATGTCATTTATTCACGGTGCTTACGCGCCGCGAGTAATGACGGTCAATGGGGCATCGCGGGAGTACGCGCCGATTGACGCAAGCTCCCGAACACCCGGCGTAATTGCGGGGTGTACTGCACACCCTGCAATTAGCTGTAAGAACATAGCCTTTTAGATACATAAACTTGGACCTTCTGTAGTTCATCAGAGCTGGAGTAACCCAGCTACCTGAAAGGAGCTGCTAAAAGAGGCTGATCTACGCCAGTGTTCCCCAACTCCAGTCCTCAAGACCCACCAACAGGTCATGTTTTCAGGATCTCCCACAGAATGCACTGACCATAATTATATCACCTGTGCAATGCTAATTATATCACCTGTGTCAGGATCTCACATAGAATGCACAGACCATAATTATATCACCTGTGTCAGGATCTCCCATAGAATGCATTGACAATAATTACATCACCTGTGTCAGGATCTCCAACAGATTGAACTGACATTAATGATATCACCTGTGCAATACTGAGGAGATACTGAAAACATGACCTGTTGGTGGGTCCTGAGGACTGGAGTTGAGAAACACTGATCTAGGCAGTACATGGACCATTAGGCCGTGTTCACACGGCTTATTCCCGACGGATTTGTGAGCCGTATTCCGCTCACAAATCCGCCGTGAATAAGGGGCGGGACGGGGGCGGGGCCGGAGCGCGGCGGGGGCGCCGCTCCCGGCCCCATAGACAATGCATTATCTACGGCGCGTACGCGCCGTAAATAATGTGCATGTCACTTTCTCCCCCCGCGGCGGATTCGCCGAGCGGGGAGGAGCGACGGATTCCACTGTTCTCTATGAGAGCAGTAGATTACCGTAATTGCTGCCGCGGAATGGCGCCGTACTGCAGCGCAAATCCGGCGCGCAGTACGGCGCCAATGCGCGGCAGAATAATCCGTGTGAACGAGGCCTTAGTGCCGCATGTATGAAGACTGTCTTTGTTGCCCATAGCAACCAGAGTGCCCCTTTCATTTTTTCAGAGCACTATATGAAATGAAAGGGGAACTCTGACTGGTTGATATGGACAACAAAGAACCTCTTAGACCTAGACAGTTTTAAACGTGGCCCCTAGCCTTTTAGCAGGTGCTGTGAAATGAGGAGTTTGCTGTAAGGAAAATTAAGCATTTACCAAGTGACCCTGGTACTAAGGATATAGTCACACAGTGTGGTTCTGCTGTGAACATTTATTTTTAGAGGACTTTTCTAACAAGTAGGGGTTGTCCAAAATTAATAACGCCTTTAAAGGGGTTGTCTCACTACATTGATTCATCTCACCTCAGTCCTCTTTTCTTGGTTTCACTTTGAATTCAGGGGCGTGTTTACTGACTTCTACTAAGCTGCAGTAGAAGCCAGGTCTGTAGCTATAGCAACCAGTGCTGGCAGCCTATCAGGAGAGATTTAACAGGTCTGTAGCTATAGTGACCCGACGATGCAGCCCATACAAGAGGGGATATCTCAGAATAGGTAGGACACTGTTAATGGACACATATTGCAAAGTGATTTGTTTTTGCAAGATCTTTAACATAAAAAGCAATCCTTGTAGTGAGACAACCCCTTCAAGTTGCCAATAACACTACTGGTAGAACAAAGATTGTCCAGAGAGGGTAAGGCTAGGTTCACACGGCGTAATTGCGGGGCGGAATTACGCCCCGCAGTTAAGCCGTGTGGCCGGGGGCGGGAGCGGGGGGCCGGCACCTCGCCGGCCCATAGACAGTCATTGCTAGCGGTGCATATACGCCGCTAGAAAGTGACATGTCAATTATCTCCCCGCCCGGCGGATTCGCCGGGCGGAAAGAGGAGACATAATCCATAGTTCTCTATGAGAACTGTGGATTACCGTAGTTACCAGGACAGATTCAGCCCATAATTGGCGCACTCCGGCGCGTAATTACGGACTGAATTACGTCCCGCAGATGGCCGTGTGAACATGGCCTTACACATTTTAAATAACCCCTTTTCACCAAGGCTGGGTTTCTTTCGGATCTGGAAATGCGTCAAAAAAACATATCAAAATTTTTTATAATTTGGAACACCTAGGTGACATCTGTATTAAATTTAAGTCAATTAAAAGGGTTGTGAACTTCTTAAAAAACAATAAAATTAATAAATCATATAACGCTCATGTGATCCCATTAAAAAAAAGAATTAAAAAAAAAAAAAACTTACTCACCTTCCCCCAGTCACATCAATGGGGCTCACCAGTCTTCTGTTCACAGTCTGCTACTTTCGAATGGGGACGTCACCTCTGCAGCCGCTGATTGTCCCCTCTACGGACATGTGCCTCTCATTACATCACCACTCGGAAAAGAACAGCTCACGACATAAAAGAAGGGCACGTGCCCATTCCGAAGTGGCAGACTGTAAACAGAATATTGGAGAGAGGCAGTGCCAGAACTGAGGACTCTAAAAGGGGAGTGTAAGGAGCATTATATCATCATGGACAACCCCTTTAAAAAATGAATATTTTTTATTTAGTTTTTTTAATACATTAAAAATGTTATAGAAAACGCAATGTGAACCCATCCTAAAGCTAACATCAGAGACTGCTTACCTGCTAGTCCAGTTATTGGGTGTCTATGGCAACTGCACACATAAGTGTGATAGTGTCCGTCATTTTAACAGAACATGTTATGCTGCTTATTCTGTCACTTTTGACGAAATCAGTGATAGAGGCTCTAAAAGGTACCTCCTGATGGAGATGTGAACCAGGCCCAACTTAGAGGGCCATCCCTGCACCAGATGTTAAAGCATAGGCTACACCTAGACATCTGTAGGGTCAATGGTTGATTGCAACTATTAGTACACAAGATTCCATGCAGATCAATATATTCCTTTTGACTGCAGTTGTAGCGTCATAATTGAAACCAACCAGTCCAAGGCTATGTCTACACTGCAGTGGACAAAAAACGACCTGAAAACAAATTACTAAAAACGTTTTCTGTCTACTGCCTGTAAAAAAAAGCAGCTGAAAAAACAGCCGTTTTTTTTTTTGCAACGATTCGCGGTTTTTGGTGCGTTTTTTGTTTGTCTTTAAGCCTGTTTTTTTAATGTATGCATAAATTAAGCCATTACTACAAAAGCTACAAAAAAAGCTACAAAAGGGTATATAAAGCACCTCCTTGCATTTATATGTGAACCGGAAGTCGTTTTACGGATTTTAGCGCTAATAAACTTATATTGCGTGTGTCGCCAAAAATAAGTTTTTTTTTTACGGATTTTGGCCCAAGAATCGTTTTTTTTTACGGATTTTGGCGCAAAAATTCTTAACATATTTTGCCGCTAATAAACTTTTCTCGCTTCTGACGTCAAAAATACGTTTTTTACAGTTTTTGCGCAAGAATCCGTTTTTTTTACGGATTTTGGCACAAAAATCCTTTTCTTAACATATTTTGCCGCTAATAAAGTTAAGAAAAGGATTTTAGCGTAAAAAACGTCCGTAAATTTTTTTTATTTTTAACGTCAGAAGCGTGATAACTTTATTGGCGCCAAAATATGTTAAAAAAATGATTTTAGCACCAAAATCCGCTAAAAAAACGTATTTTTAGCGAAAATATATAAATTGCGCAAAAATCGTTAGCGGCCAAAGCATGATCATTTTATTACAAAAGGTATAAAAAAAGGACACAGCAGACACTTATGTAGATTTGACCAGGTATAACCTTATAAAGACCCACTATAGGTGGGACTTTGGTCTCTGGGAGGGTTTTCATTGAAAAATTGCAGCAAAAAACGCGCCAAAAGACGTCCGGCGCTTTCCATAGACTCCTGTAGTACATTTTCTGCCCCGCTCTGGCGTTCTTTAGAACGTTGCAAAAGACAACCAGTAAAAAAATGAGCAGAAAAAAGAAGCTCAGTGGAGACAGCAGGACGTTTTTACATTAGAAGTCTATGGGAGCTCTTTACAGTCGTTTGTCCAGCATTTTTAGAAAACGAAAAACGCTGAAAAAACGGAGGTTTTTCTGTGCAGTGTAGACATAGCCTAAGGTCGTACTTTACACGTCCTGTAATTATGGTAATCATAGGTCTCATAGAGAGCTAGGATTACCTGCCGCCTTCCCCACCGTATATTGACCGCTGTGCCTACCTGCACAGGCTTTTTAATCAGATCAGGTTTATAGCTGGAACCTTTTAACCCTGAAATCTGGAGGTCTGAACAGACCCCAAGAGCTGTAGCATGTAGTGTAGGTTCCACCTGAATTAGGGGCCCCCTAGCCACGGTAGGTGGGCATTTATAGTTTTGATAAAAAATCTACACTCAGAACCTCAACATTTTTTCATATACTCCATAGCAGCAGAAATGCTGTTCCAAAAAATTCTTATGTCCTCTGACCATTTTTTTCGATAGAGTGCTGCTGATATTGTATTGTGTATCCCCTCTTGTATGGGCTGCATCAGCTCCTCAGGTCGCTATAGCTACAGACCTGTTCTATCACTCCTGATAGGCTACCAGCACTGGTCGCTATGGATACAGACTTGGCATCCTCAGGAGCTCCTCACTGTAAGCAAGCAGAAGCCAGTAAATACCCCTGAAATCAAAAATGAGACTGAGAAAAGGTGAGATGAATCGCTGCAGTGAGACAACCCCTTTAACTCTCAGAACACCCTTTTAAAATTCAAAATGGGGACATCACTGCTGCAGACAATCAGCCAAGGTCCCGTGCCAATAATTTACATCACAGCTCCAAACGGTGATGGAAGTGGAGGGATGAGACCGCTGCAGCCATGACGTCCTCAATCAGAAGTCACAGAATGAAACCAGATGGGGGAGACGCTACAGGTGTCCTGCAGGAAGGGCACTGTTTTCTCATTCTACTGGAGGCAGACAACCCCTGTGAGCACCTGATGACATCTGATCCCATGGAGCCGCTCACCACAGAGGAGATCCTATGTATTACATAGGAGGATGAACACTGGTCTATGCAGGGGGATCAGAAGTGACTGGATTTCTAGAGAATATCACAGGATTCAGGCCCCACAATCAGTAGGTGACATCCTTTGTTTTAGCTTGTAAGCTTATTACCTAATCCATAATGCATAACCTACAATGGACACTCCAGTACGGCTCCAGCTTCAGAAACCTGTGTGTGTAATGGGGACGCTGCCCTAGGCACAACTAACACACATCACTTGTTATCAGGGTGACTGCAATGGCAGCCCGGGCCTAACACTCCTCCATAGGCAGCAGTGAAGATCATCCCCTCACCATCTTCTTGCTCTCGGTTCCTCTGTTAGTCTGACGAGACATGACTCCTCGCCTGCCAGGATCCTTCACCGGAGGAAATAACTACTCTCAGCTCTACGGTCCAGGAACTGGAGATGCTGAAGCCCGGGCAGCTGAAGGACCTGTGGTGAGGTCACGGTCATGTGATCAGTCATGTGAGGGGAGGAGGAAGGGATTGAGGTCACGTGGGCAGCAGATGCTTGTGGGAGTTTCTGTAACAGCGTGCTGGGTGTATAGGAAACGTGTGTACGGAATGTGTGAGCTCTGCATGTGACATGTGCACAGACGAGCTGTGGGCCTGTAGATTGGACCTATGTACGTAAGAATTTTTTGTGTGAGGGGGCTCTTTTCATGTGACAAATGTACAAAAAGGGGGCGGGGCTGTATGTCTTAAAATTTTTGGACCTGTGTACGGAAATGGTGTGTGGAAAACTCTTGGCATGTGTGACCCCTGTACAACACAAGACGAGCCTAGTGTCTGTATTAGGGAAATTGCTGATTTTTACGGAATGTGTGGGAGCTCTATATGTGACGTGTACAGAAGAGAAGTGTATATAGAACCTGTATACAAAATATGTGAGAGCTCTAAATGTAACATGTACACAGACGAGCTCTGACTAATGACATGTACGCAATGTGTGAGAGCTCTATAGGTAACATACAGAATAGCTGTGTATATAGGACCTTTGTATGGATTGAGAGAGAGCTCTATATGTAATGTGTACAGAAGAGTGGTCTATATAGGACATGTATGCGGAATGTGTAAGAGCTCTATATGTAACATGTATATAGAACGTGTACGGAATGAGTGAAAGCTCTGTATGTAACGTGCGGAATAGCTGTGCATATAGGGCCTGTGTATGGAATGAGAGCGCTATATGTAACGTGTACAGAAGAGCTGTGTATATAGGATATGTATGGAATAAGTTAGGCCTCTATATGTAACATCTATACAGATGAGAAGTACATATAGGACTTGGGTACAAAATGAGCGCTATATGTAACATGTATATAGGAAATGTATACGGAAAGTGTAAGAGCTCTATATGTAACGTATACAAAAGAGCGGAGTATATAGAACATGTATACAGAATGTGTGAGAGCTTTATATGTAACATGTATACAGAAGAGCTGTGTATATAGGACCTGTGTACAAAGTGTGATAGCTATATATGTGACATATACAAAAGAGCTGTGTATATAGGACATGTATACAGAATGTGTGAGAGCTCTATATGTGACCTATACAAAAGAGCTGTGTATATAGCACATGTATAAAGAATGTGTGAGAGCTCTATATGTAACATGTATATAGGACATATGGATGGAATAAGTGAGACCTCTATATATAACATTTATACATTAGAGTTGTGTATGAAGGACCTGTGTACAGAATGTGAGAGCTCTATATATAACATACACAGAAAAGAGGTGTATATAGGACATATGCACAGAATGAGTGAGAGCTCTATATGTAACATATATACAGAAGAGAAGTGTATATAGGGCGTATGTATGGAATGAGTGAGACCTCTATATATTACATGTATACATTAGAGTTGTGTATATAGGACATGTATGCAGAATGTGTGAGAGCTCTTTATGCAACATGTACACAGAAGAGCTGTGTAATTAATAGGGGACCTGATGTTAGTGGAATGAGTCAGAGCTGTGAATGTTTAAAATCCTGTTAATATAATTCAGAGTAATGTGTATTATAGGACATGTATACGAAAATGTGTTTAGACGTAGCTCCAAAATGTATACGTGTAAACAGAAGATGCTTAGTATATACGGAATTGTATTGGAATTAAATAAGTTAGGCCTCTATATGTAACATCTATACAGATGAGAAGTACATATAGGACTTGTGTACAAAATGAGAGCGCGCTAAATGTAACGTATACAGAAGACAAATGTATATAGGAAATTTATATGGAATGTGTAAGAGCGCTATATGTAACGTATACAGAAGAGCTGAGTATATAGAACATGTATACAGAATGTGTGAGAGCTTTATATGTAACATGTATACAGACGAGCTGTGTATATAGGACCTGTGTACAAAATGTGTGAAAGCTCTATACGTGACATATATGAAAGAGCTGTGTATATAGGACATGTATACAGAATGTGAGAGCTCTATATGTAACATGTATATAGGACATATGGATGGAATAAGTGAGACTTCTATATATAACATGTATACATTAGAGTTGTGTATGAAGGACCTGTGTACAGAATGTGTGAGAGCTCTATATATAACATATACAGAAGAGATGTGTATATAGGACATATGCATAGAATGAGTGAGAGCTCCGTATATAACATATACAGAAGAGAAGTGTATATAGGAAGTATGTATGGAATGAGTGAGACCTCTATATATTACATGTATATATTAGAGTTGTGTATATAGGACATGTATGCGGAATGTGTGAGAGCTGTGTGTGTATACGGCCTAGTTCCCATCTACATGTATGTTTCATTTGGAGCCTTCATGGCAGATATCATCAGAAATGGGAGTGAAAAATACCACAGCATGCAACGCTATGATTTCTGTTATAATGACAGGCAAAACAGAAACCTGAAGAACCTCATTGTAGTGGGATCCATTGTCCATCATTTAATAGAACCAGCGTTCTGAAAGGAACCTCCAACACAGATGTGAACCAGGGCTAACATAGATACATTATCACATCACATTAATATGACTACTGGCTAATACTCAGAGTTACCGCCCAGACAGCAGCTCGAAGGGTAGGGAGTAACTCAGTAAGGTCCTGGTAGATTGTTACAGGTATCTGGAGCCATGCTGACTGCAGTGCATCCCACAGAGTCCAAAGATGAACCTAACAAGCTGCTCCCACAAATGCTCAATTGGGTCCTAGTCTGGGGAACTAGGGGCTTACAGTCCAAAGAACAATTAAAAATAGGTGCTCACTGCCATGGCTGCAATGCACACACACACAAATGAATCAGCAGATAAGCAATGAATATGAGTTATTTAAGGTATATTTCTGCTACATTTACTAAATATGTGAATCTGAGGCTCTTAGTGACTGTTTTTGATCAAAACTGAGGGTCCATCCACCAACGGCAATGTGACCTCAATCCAGATTGGAACCTATTATAAACAATTTATGTACTCTTGGTGCCTTTCCAGGCCTCTGGCTTGAGGTTCCCAGCTATACTCTAATTAACCTATGGTCATAGTTTATCTCCCGCCTTCTAAGAGCCATCGTCTTTGTTTATTCACATAGACATGTGAGGGCTTTTATTTTGTAGGGCAAGATGTACTTTTTAATGGTGTCATTGACGATAACATAGAATATACTGGGAAACCCCCCTCCCCCCAAAAAAATCTAAGTGGGACGAAATGTGGAAAACAAACTTGCTGGAACCATGTTTGCGAGTGTTTTGTTTTTATGGTGCCCACTCTTTGGTATAAATGATGTGTTATCTGTATTCTGCAGGTTTATATAATTCCAGCAATACCAAATATATAGGGTTTTCATTATGTTTTAGTACTTGTTAAAAAAATCAAAACAAATTTGTACTGCAGCACCATGTTCTTCGACAAATAACTTTTTTGTACTTTCTCCTATGGATCTCAGTGAAGGTACATTCTTTTTGTGCGCTAAAGTGCACTTTTTATTTTGGGATGCAGCTTTTTGATCACCTTTTGTTCCAAGGAGACGTGAAATTACCAAAAAACCTGTAATTTTGGTGTTATATTTTAATGGATCGGACTTTTACGGACACAGTGATAGCGATTACGTGTTACTTTTTTGTCATAAGCCGTGTGAACTGGCCCTTAGACAGCAGGGAACAGGCCCGACTTCATTTCCTGCTGTTAACAGCGGGTGTCACCTGCAATTAGCAGCTGACACCAGCCTCCTATGTAACGGGTTTACTGAGTAATCCCACTACATAGGATTCTATCGACACCAGGATGTACCCATATGTAGGGGTTAATTGTGCCATAAAATATACTGGAAAACCGAAAAAAAAAATCTAAGTGGGATGAAATGTGGAGAAAAATAATAATTGTGCCGTTTTTGCAAAGGTTTTGTTTTTATGTTTTTCACTCTGTATATAACGTATAAATTATGTGTGATCTCTATTCTGCAGGTCAGTACGGTTCCGTTAATATTAATTATGTTGGGTTTTCTTTATGTTTTAGTACTTTGGAAAAATAAAACCATTCTCTGTTTTTCAAATTTGTGCTGCAGCACCATTTTCTGCGACCAGTAACGTTATGGTTTTCCTTCCTATCAACCTTGCTTATTTTTTGCTGGCTGGAGTGTAGTTTTTATTGGTGCCGTGTTCTGACTTTTTACATTTTTATTACAATGTTTTGGGGATCGTGAAATAACCAAAAGAACCATTATTAGGGGAACAGACAGGCAATCTGTCACAAAGACCGGGATCGTCGAACAGTCTGTTGTTTACCTGAGGCCTGAGTTCAACATATTGCAGATTGAGTTGACAGATTGCTGGGTGGGGCTGGTGAGATTCCAGCTGTCATGGTGCACATTGGCACCAATGACAAAGTTAGTGGTAGGTGGAGTGTCCTTAAAAACGATTTCAGGGGCTTAGGCCAAAAGCTTAAGGCAAGGACCTCCAGGGTAATATTTTCAGAAATACACAGGCCAAACTAGGCAGCGGGAGAGTAGAGAGGTGAATAAGTGGCTCAAAAATTGGTGTAGGAAAGAGGGATTTGGGTTTTTGGAGAACTGGACTGACTTCTGTCTTGGCTACAGACTCTATGCTAGGGATGGGCTGCACCTAAATGTGTGTGTGGGGGGAGGGGTGTGCGCAGCTGTATTGGGGGACAAAATGGCCAGGAAATTGGAGGAATATTTAAACTAGGGCCTGGGGGGGGGGGCTAACTACAAAGATAGCCTGTGCAAGGTCTTGAAGCTAGAGAGCTGGGAATTTAGTAATAAATCAGGGGGTGGAATGGAGGGAGGGGGTTTAGCAATAGTTAACCCCTTACTACCGGAGCCAGTTTTGGCCTTCCTAACAGAGCGCCATTTTCAAAATCTGTCATGTGTCACTTTATGTAAGAATAACTTTTTAATGCTTTTACCTATCCATGTGATTCAGAGATTGTTTTCTCGTGAAAATATTGTGAAATTTTTGAAAAATTTGCCATTTTCAAACTTCAAAATTTTCTCCATCTAAGACAGATAGTAATACTACACAAAGTAGGTTATAAATAGCATCTACCATATGTCTTCTGCATGTTGGCATATTTTTTTAGGAAGTTAGGAGGCTTCCAAATATGATAGCAATTTTTCAAGAAAATTACAAACAGATTTTTTTAGGGTCCACTTCAGTTCCCATGTAGAATTGAGGGGCCTGTATGTTAAACGCCGCCATAAATCACCCCATTTAAGAAACTACACCCTTCAAGGTATTTAAAACAGCACTTAGAAAGTCTGTTAACCTTTTAGGTGTTTTACAGGAACTAAAGAAAAGTGGCGGTAAAATTTTTTGTCATTTTTTTGCCAGTTTTCAATTTTAATCTATTATTTCATGGAATTTAGTATATGTTAACAGAAAAACACAACTCAATGTAAGTTTCCCTACATCTGCTGTTTTTAGAAATATATGTGGCCCTAGTATGTTATTTGACTCAACCACAGGCCTCAGAATTGATGGAGTACCTACTGGATTTTGGAGCTATCATTTTATTATGAATATTATAGGCACCATATCAGGTTTCCTGACACCTAAAGGTGCTAAAAACAAAAAAAAAAAAAAAAACTAAACTAAAAACACCCCTTTATAGAAACTACACCCTCAAAAAATTAATCAAAGGGTGTAGTGAGTTTATTGACCCCACATTTTTCATGGTCACATGGAATGTAGGAAAAAAACAACCCAAAACCTATTGCACAATCTCTTCTACAGTACCCCATATGTGGTCATAAAGAAAATTTGGGACATGTAGTGGGTCTCAGAAGTGAAGGAGCACTATTTGGCTTTGGGAATGCAGAATAGGAGGGAGTGGTTGGAGGCCATCATGTTGCATTAGTAGAGTCCCCCAAGTCCCAGAACAAAGGAAATCCTCCAAAAGTTACCCCATTTTGGAAAATGCACCCCTCAATGAATTCATCTACGTGTATAATGTGCATTTTGACCCCACAGGCTTTTCACAGAACTTTTTAGAATAGGGTTGTGAAAATGAAAAATTAAAATTTTTCCAGAAAATTGCACTATTAATCTCAAATTTTTCAATTTTACAAAAAAGGAGGAAACAAGCACCCCAAAACCTTTGCCCAATTTCTTCTGAGTAAGGCAATACCCCATACGTGGTCATAAAATATATACGGGCAACGTGGTGAGTCTTAGAAGGGAAGGAGCGCTATTTAGCTTTGGGAGTGCAAAATAATGGCTGGAGGCCCTCATGTTGCATTAGTAGAGCCCCCAAAGTTCCAGAACAGAGAAAAAAACAAAAAAGTTACCCCATTTTAGAAACTTCACCCCACAATGAATTCATCTAGGGGTATAGTGTGCATTTGGACCCCAGAGGTGTTTTTTTTTTTAATTTTTTTATAGATAATGCATTTAGAGGTGTAAGGTGAAAATCACAATTATCCTGTATATATTCCATACCTTTTCACAATAACAGTGACACACCTTGCGCAAAACTGAAAAATTACATTTCTAATTTTTCTGCCAAGTCTCCCCATTCTAGGGACACCCCACATGTCACCCTAGAATTTGGCTGCCCCCTGATACACGCCATCTAGAAGACATAGCAATCATGCGCTTTGAATGCCAATTTAGCTGAAATACACAGCATGTCCTGATAATTGCACATGTTGGGATGTGAACTAAAATTATGAAACATCCAAAAGTGACCCCTTTTTAGAAAGTACACCCCTCAAGGAGCATTTTAAGGTGTGTAATTAAAATTTTGATCTGACAGGTGTTTTATAAAATTAATTCACAGACGTTATTGTGCATTAGAAAGGCAACAAATACCAACTGACATTTTTGTGTATTCCACCATCTAACTGCACGATAACAGTGACAAACTTGTGCAAAATTGAAAAATTACATTTCTAATTTTTCTGCCATGTCTCCCCGTTCTAGGGACACCCCACATGTCACCCTAGAATTTGGCTGCCCCCTGATACACGTCATGGAGAAGACATAGCAATCGTGCTTGGAATGCTAATTTAGCTGAAATACACAGCTGATCCACTGTACATGCTGAGATGTGAACTAAAATTTTGAAACACCCAAAAGTGACCCCATTTTAGAAAGTACACCTCTCAAGGAACATTTTAAGGGGTGTAATTAAAACCGGAATGGCGGTGGCAGTAGTTTAAAGGGCCAGACAGCGCTTCGATTGGACGATCTATATCTAAAGATGATTACCTTTCCCAAATGGTGTACAAACCGACTAGAGCAGGGCTGTGCAACTAATTTTTCCATGGAGCCGCATGAGAAAGTGGGATGGTTTTGGAGGGCTGGACTAAAAAAAAACATAGGGTGAATGGGAAAAATTTTTTTTGGGGTTTATTTTTGTGGAAACTTACTCTGTACCCTCAGTGGGGCAGGTATATAGATACGTCCCCCAGTAAGGTAGGTATATACAACTCCCCTCTGGCAGGCAGGTATATAGATATAGGTCCCCTCAGGCAGGTATATAAATAGATATAGGTCCCCTCAGGCAGGTATATAGATATAGCTCCCCACAGGCAGGTATATAGTTATAGCTCCCCACAGGCAGGTATATATATAGTTATTGCTCCCCAAAGGCAGGTATATAGATAGATATTGTTCCCCACAGGAAGGTATATAGAAATTAAAAATAAAAAAATTAAAAATAATAACACTAATACTCAGCTTACCTGCTTCCCCGCCAAGCGCCTCCCTCTTCTGCCTGAGGCTGGCGGCGTGATGATGTCATTATGTCGCCAGCGCCGGGACACTCCTCTGCCTCTCCGTGTGCCAAGGAGAGGCAGCGGTGCGATAAAAAAAAAATCCCAGCCCTAACCTAATGCACACTGTCTGCGTCCCCTTCCCCAGCTAGGCGGAATGGGGGGAAAAAAAAAAACACAATTCCGACACACAAGAGTGGGGTCAGTAGGGGCTCTTAGATTGTATTTATATAGAATAATATGTTGTGTATGAAAAACCCATACAAAATGGCTATAAAGACAGTTTTCTCACTACAGCCTCCCTCTCACTACAGCCCCCTCTCTCACTACAGCCCCCCTCTCACTACAGCCCCCCTCTCTCACTACAGCCCCCTGTCTCATTACAGCCCCCTCTCTCACTACAGCCCCCCTCTCACTACAGCCTCCCTCTCACTACATTCCCCTCTCACTACAGCCCCCTCTCTCACTACAGCCCCCCTCTCTCACTACAGCCCCCTCTCTCACTACAGCCCCCTCTCTCACTACAGCTCCCCCTGTCTCATTACAGCCCCCCTCTCTCACTACAGCCCCCCTCTCTCACTACAGCCCCCCTCTCTCACTACAGCCCCCTCTATCACTTCAGCCTCCCCTGTCTCATTTCGGCACCCCTCTCACTACAGCCCCCTCTCTCACTACAGCCCCCCTCTCTCACTACAGCCCCCCTCTCTCACTACAGCCCCCCTCTCACTACAGCCCCCCTCTCTCACTACAGACCCCCCTCTCACTACAGACCCCACTCAGTACAGCCACCTATAGCTCTTATTCCCCCCACCCACACACAGTAAACCACTCACCTCTCCTGTCCCCACTTGCAGATCCAGTGCTCCGCTGGGAAGAGGGGGCCGAAGCTCGCCCACTCTTTCCAGCACGCACTGGGCGTTCATGTGACAGGAAGTTGTCACAGGGAGCAGACATGTTGGGAGAGATGGATTGTAACCTCTCCTAACTTGTCTCTCTATAGTCGCTGCCATCTCCACCCCCGCGCTGGGAGGAAGGAGGGGAGCGGAGGGAATCCAACTACTGTAGTTGCCGGCTGTATAGAGATACAGCTCACAGTGCTGCAATGTATGGAGCTGGCTCAGCTACTGAGCTAGCTCCATGCCTGCCCCCCCTAGTGACAGACAGAGGTAGGCGCCCTAGGCAATCGCCTACCTCTGCCTACCCATCGTCCCGGCCCTGAGTTTCATATCAGTAACAAATTAAGTTTTTAACTACACATGCAAACGACAAATAGTTAAAACGAAACAGACCCATGCAAAGCCTGGTACTTCTATTGTGTAGAAGGTCTCTTGCTGCTTAGTAAAGAAGACACTAGATGGCAGCATATGTGTAAAGATCGTCACTGTTTATTACACTTGAAATGTGTTCTCTGGGCCAAGAATGTTAACAAGGAGTATTTACAGCCGAAACCAAAAGTTAACATAAACTAAATAAAAAGACACATATGCATGTTTTTCTCACTATCTGACATGAAATCAGAATAAACCTTACCTGTTTTCGGTCAATTAGGAACCAAAATTATTTATATTTGCCAAATGCCAGAATAATGAAAGAGAGATAATTTATTAAGGCATTTTTATTACTTTCTGCAAAGTCAAACGTTTACATTCATTACTATTTGGTAGCATTGAACAAATTCACAGAAAAAAGAAAATGTCTATACTAAGAGTTTGTGAATACACCAAATCACAGCAAACTACGTTCCAAACTCTATATCTAAAATTTAAGTTTTATTTTTACTTCTATAAAATTGCTTAACAATAAATGCTAAAATCAAGAACCCTATAACCGCTAATACAAAGAACAGTCTCTATGAGGGGAGTGCTATCCCTAACACTAGACCCTATATTCACTTAAAGTAGGTGGGGTAGTCGTCCCAAAAGGGTCGGCCCCTCCTTTGGAGGCTAGCCCTATTAAATTCCTATAAGGTCCTTATATGCAAAGAAGATAAACCATCAGTAGAGATACGCAAAAATCATTAGAGACCCAACCAAAAAGGGAAAAAGAGCGACAATATCAAAAAAGTGTGGTATATAGCCACACTATATCTAAACCTCTCATAGAGCTCACTAAACTCGACAGAAAAGGATAAGATACGTAGTTTTTATATATATAACATTTGTGGAAACAGAGAACTACATGCAATTCCAATATCAATGATTCATATCCTATCCTGTATCATCCCATACAGTAGACAGGAAAGGATCAGATCTACAACCATAAAGTCATACAGAAAGATAACCATATCCGACCTTCATAAATGATCTGCATCCTTCCTGTATCGTCCCGACGCGTTTCCCCCCGCTAAATAAACCGGGGTTCATCAGGGGAATAGTAATCAATTCAGATAATCAGATATATACAGCAGTAAAGTCCCTGTTGATGCAGAGAATGATAACCCCCATTCCACATTCTCACTTACCTTAAATAGCCATGATGACATAATGAAGACCACGGCAGATAATCCTGGCGTGTGGATTTCCGTTCTGCGCATGCGTCGGCATGGGCGCGATGTCGGGGAGACCGGATGAGTTTTTCCAGTCATGCGCACTCGTGTCACTTCAGACGCACTCCCATCTTGCTTTTTTCTATAGTCTCTTTCAATTTATTCCCTGTCTTCTCCAGTGTAATTTTTTCCTCCTCAAGAAGTATTTTCATCAAATTCAAAGATGAATTAAGTAATTCTTCTTCCCACCTTTTTATTAATTGTGGGGACCTAGATCTCAAAGCTGGACTACATTTTCGGATCATAGGAACTTTTGAAGATCAAAATAATGAAATAATAAAAATTTTACGGAAACACTGGGACATATTAAAATCAGATATAGACCTCAGTGACTGTCTAGCTCTAAAACCCCAAGTAACTTACAGAAGATGAAGGTCCCTACGGGACGGATTAGTTTACAGCTATTATAGTCCTCCAAAATCAGAGGGAACATGGCTGGAGCGAAAGCCCCTTGGCATGTTCAAATGCGGAAGTTGTATTTTCTGTAAGTTTATTGACCAGACTAAGAAATTTAAAAGTAATGTGACAGGGAAGAGCTATGATATCAGAGAATTCATGAACTGCCGGACACAGGGAGTGGTATATTTGTGCAATTGTAGTTGTGGAAAACAATATGTAGGAAAGACCACCAGACCAGTTAAGATACGAATTGGTGAACATCTGGGAGACATCAGGCACAAAAGTGACACCCCACTGGCTAGACATGTATGGCAGGAACATGAGGGAAATACACTTTAATTTTAGCTGCATTGAGAAAATTAGAACAACATCCAGAAAAGGGAACATTGATAAGAGACTGTTATGTAAAGAGACCGAATGGATATATCGCTTGAAATCTTTGCAGCCAGATGGCTTGAACGAGACATTATATTTCGGTTGTTTCATCTGAGATCTTTTTTTTGTATATTACCTGTAACGGTCTGGGGTGGATCCTCTGGACCACCGCAGGCGATGGCGTAAGCCCACACCAGGGAGTGGAATCTAAGTGGGTCCCGATATTCACCAGAGCCCGCCGCAAAGCGGGATGGACTTGCTGCGGCGGGAGTCCACCAGGTCACTACCACTGGCGGGGCTTGTCTGCGGTAGGCGAGGTACAGAATCGGCAGTCAGGCTCGTAGTCGGGGACAGGCAAGAAGGTCAGGGCAGGTGGCTGAGGTTCGTGAACGTAGACAGGCAGAAGGTCAGGGCAGGCGGCAAGGTTCGTGGTCGGTAAATGTAAGCAAATGGGTTTGGTACACGGTAGGCAAGACAAGGCTTTCTGGAACGCTTTCCCAATAGGCATGTGCACTAAAGATCCGGCAAAGGCCACTGGAAAGAGGCTGGGCTAAAATAGGAGCAGTGCCCGGTAATGGCCAATTACCGGCCCACTGTCCCTTTAAATCTCAGACTGCCGGCGCGCGCGCTCCCTAAGGGGCGGCGCCGTCACGCCGAGGGACCGAGACGGACGGGGCAGGAGCATGGCCGGGTAAGTCACTGGGGACCCGGGCAGCGGGATGAGCAGACCCCGGACCCGAGGTGCGGGACGGGGCGCCGCTCAGAGTCGGGGCACGGATGCGCCTGTGACCCGGGACGAGGGTCGCAGGAGCATCCGTGACATTCCCTACAGCCGCACATGTCTTATTTACTATCATACTGGGTTTACATCTGGACATAATAGTCCTGAGGCCCGATTTATCTTGATGGATTAATTATTATTTTTTGCCATCTTTAGTTGACTCATTTCTTATTCCAGCATTCCCTACCTTATTGGCTAAAAGCATGTTTTTGAGTTTAATCAATTTATTTTGGAATGGGAACCTACTGTCACGGATGCCCCTGCAACCCTCGTCCCGGGTCACAGGCGCATGTGTGCCCCGACGCCGCACGTCGGGTCCGGGGTCCGCTCATCCCCCCTGTCACCGCCGGCGTTCACTTACCCGGCTACGCTCCTGCTCTGTCCGTCTCTGTCCCGTGGCGCGCTGCCCCGCTCCCTAGGGTGCGCACGCGCCGGCAGTGTGAAATTTAAGGGGAAAGTGCGTCGGTAATTGGTCATTGCCGGGCACTGTTCCTATTTAAGTCCGGCCTCTTCCTGGCAGCGTTGCCGGATCCTTAGTGTTCATGCCTTTGGAGAAAGCGCTCCTGAAAGTCTTGTCTAGTCTACCTGTCCCAACCATCTGTTTTCCGTTCCCAACCACAAAACTCTGCCCCTGTCTGACCTTCTGCCTGCCACGTTAAAACCAGAGCCACCTTTCCTGCCCTTCTGCCTGCCCCCCGACTACACCCTTTCCCGACGAATCTGTACCTCGCCCCCAGGCAAGTCCCGCCGGGAAGCACCGGGAATTTTCCCCCCCGCGCAAGTCCACCCCCGCTTTGCGGCGGGCTCTGGTAACCCCGGGGCCCTATTTAAATTTTCCGCCCCCCCTAGTGGGGTTTTCCAAACTTTCGCCTGAGGGGTCCATGGGTCCACTACCAGACCGTTACACCTACTTTCTATGTACAGGTGGGTTTGTATAAAAAATAGATACTGGAATGCTTGACCAAAGTAGCTAGCATGGTCTGTAGTATATTGAATATGAGCCGGTGTAAATTTGTATGACCGTAGAAAGAAACCGACCCATTGGGTATCATCCAGGCATGGGGGCAAATAGGCAGGGCCCCCTTGTCTTATGGATATTGGCTGTGCATTATAAAAATATTGGGTTTTAATTTAAGTATGGCTTCTCGGTTCTTTTTTCCAGGCGGCCAAGTCGCATGTCGGGAAAACAAACCGGGGGTTTCCATACTTGCGTCCCCCTTGACGCTTGCGTAAAACTATAGCGGATGTGCCGGAAGATCTGTTGGTTTCTATGGAAACGCGTCTGAAGTGACCATGTGCGCATTCCGGGAAAAAAAACTATCCGGTCCCCACGAACATCGCCCCATGCCGACGCATGCGCAGAAGGGAATCCACACCAGGATTATTGCGTGTTTTCATTATGTCTTCGGGCTATTTAATAAAGTGAGAAGTGGAAGGGGGTTATCATTCCTGCATCACAGGATTTAGGGTTAAAACGGATTTCTAATTATTACTTTTCCTCTGATGAACCCCCCGGTTTAAATTTAGCGGGGGAAACGCGTCGGGAGATACAGGAAGGAGCAGATCTTTAGGGGGTCGAAAAGGTTATCTTTTCGATGACTTTATGGTTTAGATCTGACCTTTCCTGTCTACTGTATGGGATGATCGGATAGGAAATGAACAAAAAATTTTTTGGAATTGCATGGGGGTTATCTGTTTCCACAAATGTTATAAAAAATATAAAAAACTGCGTATCTTACCCTTTTTCTGTCGAGTTTAGTGAGCTCTATGATAGTTTTAGATATAGTGTGGCTATATAACACACTTTTTTGATATTGTCCGCTCTTTTTCCCTTTTTGGTTGGGTCTCTAATGATTTTTGCGTATCTCTACTGATGGTTTATCTTCTTTGCATATAAGGACCTTATAGGAATTTAATAGGGCTAGCCTCCAAAGGAGGGGCCGACCCTTTTGGGGCGACTACCCCACCTACTTTAGGTGAATATAGGGTCTAGTGTTAGGGTAGCACACCCCTCATAGAAACTGTTCTTTGTATTAGCGTTATAGGGTTCTTGATTTTAGCATTTATGTTTAAGCAATTTTATAGAAGTAAAAATAAAAGTTAAATTTTAGATATAGAGTTTGGAACGTAGTTTGCTGTATTTGGTAGCAGTGCCCTGAAACTGCATGACCTGGGTCAAACGTTTTGGATATGCTTCCACAAGCTTCTCACAATAGTTGGTAGGAATTTTGGCCCATTGCTCCTGACAGAACTGGTGTAACTGAGCCATATTTGTAGGTTGCCTTACTCCCACCTGCCTTTTCAATAGGATTGAGATCAGGGCTTTGTGATGGCCACTCCAAAACATTGACTTGGTTATCTTCAAGCCACTTTGTAACCAGTTTGGCAATATGCTTTGGGTCATTGTTCATTTGGAAGACCCATTTCCGCCCAAGCTTTAACTTCCTTGCTGATGTCTTGAGAGGTTGCTTCAGTATTGCCATATAATCTTCTTTCATCATGATGCCATCTATTTACTGAAGTATACCAGTCCCTCCTGCAGCAAAACAACCCCACAACATGATGCTGCTACCCCTGTGTTGCACAGTTGGGATGGTGTTCTTAGGCTTCCAAGCTTCTCCTTTTTTCCTTCAAATTTAACAATTGTCATTATGGCCAAACAGTTCAATTTTAGTTTTTTCAGACCACAGGACATGTCTTCAAATATGTAGGACTTTGTTCCCATGTGCAATTGCAAACATTAATCTGGCTTTTATATGTTTCTTTTGAAGTAATGGCTTCTTCCTGGCAGAGTGACCTTTCAGCCCATGTTGATACAGTACTCATTGCACTGTGGATAATGATATAATATTAACAGCTTCCGCCAGCATCTTTACAAGGTCTTTTACTCTTGTTTTTGGGTTGATATGCACATGTCGGATCAAAGCACATTCATCTCTGAGACCCAGAACCCATCTCCTTCCTGAGTGGTATGATGGCTTGACATTCCCATCTTGTTTGTACTTACATATAATTGTTTGCACAGATGAATGTGGCACCTTCTGGCATCTCAAAATTGCACCCGAGGATGATCCAGACTTGTGCAAGTCCACAATTCTCTTCCTAATATCTTGGCTGATTTCTTTAGACTTTCCCATGATGTTACACATAGAAGAAGTGTGTTTCTGGTGTTGATTAAAATAAATCCACAGGTGTTTCTCTAACTCAGATGGGGGTTGTCTCACTACAAGTATTGCTTTTTATGTTAATGATCTTGCAAAAACAGTTCACTTTGCAATATATGTCCATTAACAGTGTCCTACCTGTTTCTAGATACACCCTATTGTATGGACTGCCTCAGCTCCTAAGGTCGCTATAGCTACAAACCTGTTTGATCTCTCCTGATAGGCTGCCAGCACTGGTTGTTATAGCTATAGACCTGGTATCCTCAGCAGCTCGTCACTGCAGGCCAGTAAAGCCAGTAAACCACCCTTGAATTCAAACATGAAACTGAAAACAGGACTGAGGTAAGGTGAATCAATGTAATGAGACAACCACTTTAACTCAGAAGCTTCCAAAGACATGACATCATCATCTGGGCTGTATCAAAATGTTTAAAGGCATAGTAATCCTAGTGTATGTAAACCATTGACTTTGCACTAATAGCAATTAACATCTTCCTGCACTATGATCTACAAAAAGACTCCCTGTGATCAGCTCATGCCATCACCCCTTCCCGCCCTCCTGTTATCTTGTCATTTCCCTATGATCTTGTTGTCACTGATCAATGAACCCTCCTATTAGTGCTTCAGATTTTTTCTGCTGTAAGAGCAGTTTCTATCTGCAGTTCTTTTTTCATCATATACTAAGAATTTCTGAGAAGGTATACAAGGACTGCCGTAGCAGTGTCACCTTATAGACCCCAAGAGTTTTGCATCCCAAATTCCTAGGTCTACTGTCTGACAGAACAGGGCTAAGAGAGCTGACCTTTTTAATTTTAGCTTTTGGAATTTTAATTTATTTTGTTGCTGCATCCCTTGTTATGATTTTCCTTGATGTTCTCTTCACTGCTTGTAAATAAAAGTGCATGGCACCCCTTTCCTTCTGAGATCTGGCATGTGTTTGGGCATCAGACTATGACCACATGTGGAGAACATATACAGGGACAGCAGTGTAACAAAATATGGTATGTTGTCTTTGATGTATGAGGTTCAGCTATGTCACAGCAACCACAGACACAGAAATGTCCAAATAACAGGTTTTTACTTAAACAAAGCCCAAAAAGGACACAAACCGCTTTTCTTCAGCAGAGCTACACAAGTAAGGCATAAGATAAAGATGACCTTTCTTCAAGTAAAACAGACGAAAACAGACACAGGTTATTCTTACCATAAGGCCATGTTCACACGGCTTAAAATGGGCCGTATTTCGGTCCGTAATTACGCGCCGAAGTGCGCCAATTACGGGCCGAAAACGCCCATTCATTTTCGGTAATTCACAGTTCTCATAGAGAAAATTGGAAATTTCGTCTCCTCCTCCCCCCCAGCGAATCCGCCGGGCGGGGAGATAATTCACCTGTCACTTTTTAGCGGCGTATAAAGCGCCGCTTAGCATGATAGTCAATGGGCCGGCGAAGTGCCGGCCCCCCCACTTAACTTTCCCCACTCCCCCGCCCCGCCACCGTCCACACGGCGTAATAATGCGGGGCGTAATTACGTCCCGTAATTAAGCCGTGTGAACATAGCCTAACCTTCTTTTAAAAGCGGTAGCCCGGGTTCACCACACCCTTCTTACTCAGAGGTCTGGACACAACACAGAAAACTGGTGCCCCCGAATGCTCAAGTACTCTATAGGGACTTCATGTAATAGAAAAATAAATGTTTTAAAAGTATAAAAATGTTAAAAGTACAACACACCTCCCTTTTGCCGTTTTACAAATAAAAGAAATTAAGTTATGTATGATTGGCATGACTGCATCGATAAAGGTCGAGTCTATTAAAATATACATCATTTATCCCATACACTGAACACCATAGGAGAAAAAACATTTCCAGACGGAAAAATTTCATTTTTTATGTCATTTCACATACCTAAAATATTGAAATAATAAGTGATCAAGAAGTCGCCTGTCAACACAATTTGGCTAAAGGCAAATCTACCAAAAATTTCCCAACTATCCAAAAAGTTTTTTAACTACATTTCCATGATCTTTAAGACATATATTTGCTAAAAACACAGAGGCAAGGTATAGCGTTGGATTGAACTAATTGAACTGATAATTGTCATTTACTAGCTGGGTTAGATATCTGCAGTATATCTCCCTAAATTTCCATCTAAATTTCTCCTGACTACCATTTGTTAGTCAAAAGACCAAATTAACAACAGAGCCCCTCCCCCACTTCACCCAAACATGTTTTGCCGCCATACATGTCGTCCTCAGGGGTAAGGGGTAAAGCTTTTTGGATAGTTGGGATCACTTTTTGAGTAGCTTTGCCAAAGGCAAAATTATCTTTAGAGCTGTAAAATACCACCAACTATGTTATATGGATAAAAATAGATGGTGCAAGAAATCGCATGTGTCCCAAAATGGTACCAATAAAAACTTAAATTCAGCACGCAAAAGGTGAGCCCTCGCTCAAGTCCATAGGTGAGAAAACAAAAAAGTTATTAGTCACAGAAAATGGCGCAACAGCGCTTAGTTAAGAGCCGGAGAATTTTTTTATTTTTTAAAACGACTAAAACATAATGAAAACTATACATATTAGATATTACCAGAATCAAATCAACTTGCAGAGTACAGATAACACTTCAGAGAGAGAGTACTATATAGTAACAAACCCCTTGCAAAAATGGTGCAAGTACGCTATTTTAATCATTTGTAATGGAATCTGTGATTGAGGCTTCAAATGCAACCTCCAACGCAAATGTGAACTTAGCCTTTATGCAATGCATAAAATACTAAACAACACATGTATATGTATAAATATAAAGATATAACACTTTGATACAATGTAAAACAGTCAGTGTACAGCTTGTATTAGGGCTTGTGTTCACAACCAACACGACGTTTTAGGAACCGTTTTGGATGCGTTTACGATCCGTTTTTTAACCTGCGAAAACTGGATGCAAACTGCATCCAAAAAGCATCCAGAAAACGCAACAGCTTAGTCCTTTTTTTGGATGCGTATGTGAACGTTTTGCATGCGTTTACACGGATCCGTTTTTGATCTCGTTTATTCAATCATAATTATAAATCAACCATCAAACTGCAAATTTAAATATAATATAACTCATAATGATCAAGAATTAAACCTTTTTTTACCTATCAAACTAGACATACACCTATGATTTTTAGAACCCCCCCCCCCTCCCTATTTTTTTTTTTTTTTTTAAATCAACCAAAAGTATTTTTAAACTCAGAGACCCGACGTCCATGTGCATCCGTGATGCTGGGGGCTGTGGGACTGACATTAACCTCCTCTCCTTTACCCATGTAGAATGAAGGCATTTTGCCTAAAGCACATTGCATCAGAAAAAATAGCCCCTCCCATAAAAGATACAAAAAAAACCCAAACATAATATTCAAAATTTTAGATTTAATTTAAATCCAAAGCCTTTACGGATGTGTTTTTGCATCGAAGTGATCCCAAAACGCATCCAAAAGTATGCTGCGTTTTGATCCGCTTTCGGGATGCCAAAATCGCACTCCATTATTTCCTATGGGAAATCTCTTATCGTAAAACGCAAAAGAATTGACATGTCAATTCTTAAACGGATCCGAAAAGCGAGGGAAAAGGGGCGCATCGGCGATCACGGGAGGGTCTCGTGTGAACAGCGTAGCGCATTTTGCATGAAAGCAATTGTTAATCACACTGACAATTGATTAGATCCGTTTTGCAGATACCTAAAACATCACAAAAAACGTCGTGAAACAAGCCCAACAGTAAAAAATATTGTTAGTGCCTCCTCAAAATAACTCACACAGCCATCAATTTCTAAACCGCTGGTAATTGTGCCCAATTTGCCATTTTCCCTCCATGGTGTCATGTGACTCGTTAGTGTTACAAGGTCTCAGGTATGAATGGGCAAAAGGTAAGTTAAATTTGGTGTTATCGCTCTTAAACTCTCTCGTACTGGTCACTTGAAGTTCAACATGGCACTTCATGGCAAAGAGCTCTCTGAGGATGTGAAAAAAAAATTAGCTTTTACCTTAAAGGGGGGGGGGGGGGGGGGGTCTAGACCCGTGAATGCGGAACGAATTTGAGACCAAGTGGCAAAACTGCGACTGAAAAATACCTTAGGTACCGCAAAGTGCCTACGACGTTGGCACAAAGCGGGGAGGTGACTCTGGGAAGCAGGTCCGTACAACAATTAATACGAGGGATGTGACGCCCGCTTAGCCCATCCCTCTGCCATATTTCCACTATACAGAGCATATTGTGGTAGATAGCATTTTACACAAGTGTTCAGCAGACAGTCCTGATTAATCGACCACATCCACGAAACACAGAATCACCACCCATAGTGACTGAATAATACCACCACGTATCACCACCACAAAGAGACTGAATAATAACAGCCACCACCATTACTGAATAAAAACCATCTACACTTTTGTTAACCATATAAGAGATTACAATTCATCACAGATTTAGTGACTCACCGGTGACGTTTCTCCAATGAGACGTTCGATCCCTTTCTTCTCCATCCGGTTACACACAAACACCATAACAAAACCCTGCGTGCTGACATCACCCGACCAACGTCATCCTGCAGATTTAGACACAAATATCTTAGAATCCTCACGTTTCACGCAACTCCTTTACTTACAGTATATAAGTCCCCTCAGTAGGTGTATAGTCCCCTCAATTAAGCAGTATATAGATTATGTCCACCCCTCGAGCAAGCAGGTATAAAGATATAGATCCCCTCAACAGTATAGGTATTTAGAAATAGGGGGGTTTTTCCCCACCAAGCAGTATAACAGCTCCGCCACAATGCAGTAATGTACTAACTTTCAGGCAGTATATACTCCCACAGACAGTTATCACTCCCCACAGACAGTAGATGAGCCCCATAAAGTGCAGTAGGATAATCTCTTCAGGCAGAATATAGGGTCCACTAACAGCTGTTTACAGATATCTCCCCCTTCAGGCAGTATAAACAGATAGCCAGCACTACCCCACAGCCATATGATAGCCAGCACACTCCCCACAGCCATATATATCCAGCCAGCACTCCCACAGCTATTATCAAAGCCAGCCAGCACTCCCCACTGCCAGTGTATAGATAGCCTGCCAGCACTCTCCCTACCATGCCAGTAAATAAAAGTAATAACATGAAATAAAATACTCACCTTACTTCTTTCCAGCGCGCTCCTCTTCTTCCCATTCTTTCCCAGCGCGGCACCTCGTCTGTCAGCTCCCGGTCGCACAGCCTAAGTATGGGCTGTACGCCCTAGTACAGGCAGCGGCGGCGATGATGAACTACAACGCGATGCTGCCACTGACGCATGGGGCCGCCTACCACCCACACGCTGAGCGCGTCATTTCCGGTATCACGTGCCGGAAGGTAGTCTGATGGCCCACCCTGGTACGCGTGCTGGGAGAGATGGCCCTGCGGGCCACCTCTGGCACGCGTGCCATAGGTTCGCCGGTGCTGGCCTAGACTATAAGAATTTTGCCAACACCCTGAAACTAGATACAGTGGGGAAAAATAATTTTAGAGTCAGCCACGCCATTGTGCAAGTATCTCACACATACAGGTGGATTGATCGTTACATCATTTGGCAGCCGTTTATAACTAGTTTCTAAGGAGAGACATTTATGAAATGGAGGGGAGTGTTCTCCTCCCCGCAGGGAGTATCTTCTCTCTCAGCAGACACGCCCCGAAAGTTGTGCAGTGAGATTAATTCTGTTTGAGCTGGGGAAAGGGAAAGATTCACAGCTGTCGAGACTAAAATCAATGGAAGTGGAAAGCAAAGTGTACCTGAATAGTATATAATCTACATTCTCGCTCTCTCTACAAACTTTGTAACTAGAATAGGCATTTGACATTCAGGACCTGGGAAATTGGGTGATTTTTTCTTTCTCACTGCTCAACACAGTGATATATCCTGCAGAGGATTACACCTCTGACCACAACAGTTCTGCAGAACAAATACGCTTTATCTGTTTGTGTTTACATGGGACTGCACAAGATCTCTCTCTCTCTGCTGCAGGACCACTGATCGCTGTCAGTGAATGCAGCAAACCCCGCACCGCACACGTCGACTGATCGCTGTTAGTGAACGCAGCGAACCCCGCACCGCACACGTCGACTGATCGGTGTCAGTGAACGCAGCAAACCCCGCACTGCACACGTTGACAGATTGCTGTCAGTGAACGCAGCAAACCCCACACCGCACACGTCAACTGATTGCTGTCAGTGACGCAGCAAACCCTGCACCGCACGCTTCGACTGTTTGTTGTCAGTGAACGCAGCAAACCCCGCACCGCACACGTCGACTGATTGCACTTAGCGCAAATCTCTCTCTTTCCCTCTCATCCCCTTCACGACCAGATACCTGCGTGCTCCCGTCCACAGCTACTCCATCTCACGCGCGTTCCCGAACAAGACCTGGGGTGGCACCACGGCGTAAATTATCTCCGTGCACACATCTCCCTGGTCCCTCCCATACACAGCCTCTCCCATGCTATTCCATCTCACGTGCATTCCCGAATACGACCAAGGGCAGAACCTGGGTGTAACTCGATCGGAGCGCTCTCTCACTTCCAGGAATTAAACAAACGGCCCATTCTTTTAAACCATAGCACTTTGATTTTGGTATCCAAGGGCCTACAAGCTTACATTTTTCATCCCCACCTATTGAACTATGATCTTTGAAATGAGAAAACTCCTTTAAAAAGATGAGAGAGGCCTGTAATTGACATCATAGGCACACCTCAACTATGACAAACAAAATGATCAAACAAATCCAGAAAATCACATTGTCTGATTTGGAAAAGAATTATTATGCAAATGATGTCATAATAAAAGTATTGTTGTCCAATAACAAAGTTCAGCTCAATACTTTGATAAATATCCTTTGTTGGTCCAAATGTCACAAGGTCAAACGTTTGCTGTAAATCTTCACAAGCCTTGCACACACTGTTGCCCTGTATGTTGGTCAATTCCTCCATGCAGATCTCCTCTAGAGCAGTGATGTTTTGGGACTGTCGCTGGGAACATGGACTTTCAACTCCCTCCAAAGGTTTTCTATGGGGTTGAGATCTGAAAACTGGCTAGGCCACTCCAGGACCTTGAAATGCTTCTTATGAAGCCACTCCTTTGTTGCCTTGGCAGTGTGTTTGAGATCATTGTCATGGCCCCATTCATTCTTTCATGTACAAAGATCAGTCGTCCTGGTCCCCAAAGATGCTGCTACCACCAGGTATGATCTTTGGATGCACCGCAGCATTCTCTCTCCTCCAAACATGACAAGTTGTGTTTCTACCAAACAGCTCTACTTTGGTTTCATCTGACCATATGACATTCTCCCAATACTTTTCTGGATCATCCAAATGCTCTCTAGCAAACTTCAGATACGCCCGGACATGTGCTGGCTTAAGCAGGGGGACACGTCTGGCACTGCAGGATCTGAGTCCCTGGTGGCGTGGTATGTTACTGATGGCAGCCTTGTTATGTTGGTCCCAGCTCTCTGCAATTCATTCACTGGGTCCCTCCGTGTTGTTCTTGGACTTTTGCTTGCCATTCTTGTGATCATTTTGACCCCACAGGATGAGATCTTGCGTGGAGCCCCAGATTGAGGGAGATTATCAGTCTTGTATATCTTCCATTTTCTAATTATTGCTCCCACAGTTGATTTCTTCACACCAAGCTGCTTGCCTATTGAAGATTCAGTCTTCCCAGCCTGGTGCAGGGTTTCAATTTTGTTTCTGGTGTCCTTCAACAGCTCTTTGGTCTTCACCATAGTGGAGTTTGGAGTGTGACTGTTTGAGGTTGTGGACAGGTGTCTTTTTATACTGATAACAAGTTCAAACAGGTGCCATTACTACAGGTAATGAGTGGAAGACAGAGGAGCCCCTTAAAGAAGAAGTTACAGGTCTGTGAGAACTAGAAATCTTGCTTGTTTGTAGGTAACCAAATACTTATTTTCCATCAAATAAATTCTTTCCAAATCAGACAATGTGATTTTCTGGATTTGTTTTCTCATTTTGTCCCCCTTAGCAGAGAGAGGAAATCCAATGACGTATGCCGGCAACGCTCGGTATAGCAAAGGAATCCAGCAATCCGGTAGAAGTAAAAGCAGAATTTTTATTGAAGCCAATAAAACATAAAGCACAAAGGCAACAGACCCCACAGCGCTATAACCAACAGATGCGTTTCGAGTCCTAGACTCTTGCTCACTGTTACATTGGTATGTGTTGCCGCCATTCATTTAAAACACACTAAAACCAATCATCATTTAGAATAGGATCAAATGATGGAGTAGAAGCTCTATTAGGATACATATGTTATTCTAGGATTAAAGAGGTTGATGCAAGTACTATGGATAAAAGCACTATAATAAGGCATATGCTATAGATATGCAAAGTGCTCATTTTTTCAAAATATGATAGAATATAATATAAGCGAAATGAAAAATGTAAGAATATGCAAAAACACGTAAATATAATAAATGCAAGAATCGCATCATAATAATGGAAATGCTGGAGAAAGCATATCACGTATTTATACAAAAACCAATATATAGATGATCACATTGTATATACTGAAAATACAATATAGCCTAATGTATAATTATTATCAATACATATCTAAAGTTTGATTAAACTAACTTTTAAATATCTTGTATTTTTTACCTAGATTATATGCCAAATATAAGTAACCAAATCAAACAATTTACATAGCCATATATTGGATCCTACTTTCTAGTATATATATATATATATATATATATTATATATATATATATTATTATATATTATATATATATATATAAAATATGCATATCTGTATGATAATTCAAGCCTTCCGGTCTCCTAGTACCCAATTTTAAAATCCACTGAGGTTCCCTTTGTCTCAGGATTTTGATCCAATTTCCGCCACTGATATTTGTGTTAGATGTATGCTATTGCCTTTTCAGTGTGCACCTATGCTTGCGTTTTTCAAAGTATATTTTAGCTGTGCACAGCCTTATTACGTTTTGTAGTCTATTTGAGAAATGGCAATCTCATTGGCTTGCTGCACTCAGCTGCCTCTTTTAAACCAGTGCAGGATAATCTAATTGCTAGTTCCTACCTTTCCCTGAAGTTGCAGTCTGGATTGACGCCTAGTGAGGTAACATGTTTAGTGTAGGGACTCACCTGCTCTGGGATCCCCTTGACGTTTTGGGAGGTGAGCTTAATACAATCTTTGATCAAATACTGTAAACTAAGAGTCCCAGGTTTTTCATATTTTCCTTAGCAGTAATGCATTTCCAATATTCCTATATACCTTGAGGTTTTACTTAGTCTTTAGTGTGCCACTGATATTTGTGTTAGATGTCCGCCTCTATTTGGGCATGGGATATGTTCTATCACATAGAATTTAATCCTGTTGTTTCTCCCTGATGGCATTCTATAAAGTGCCTGGTTGCACCTGACATGTGTACCTGTTGCTTTTTAATGTTAGCAATATGTTCCATAATTCGTGTTTTTATCTTTCTGATGGTACTTCCAATGTATTTTTTATTACATAAGGAACATTCAATTACTTATATACAGTAATGTTGGTTATACCGCTGTGGGGTCTGTTGCCTTTGTGCTTTATGTTTTATTGGCTTCAATAAAAATTCTGCTTTTACTTCTACCAGATCGCTGGATTCCTTTGCTATACCGAGCGTTGCCGGCATACGTCATTGGATTTCCTCTCTCGCAGGACATGGATCTTAGCTCCACAAGCAAAAAGAGTGTAGCCTAAATAGGTGAGCCCTGTTTTTCTTTTTCTATATTTGTCCCCCTTAGTTGAGGTCTACCTATGATTAGAGATGGGCGAATTTCTCAAAAATTCGATTCGCCGACTTCGCCAAATTTCCCGACAAAATTCTTTTCAACCCGAATTAATTCGGGACAAATTGCGTTATAAAACAACTATTTCCTGGCTGCAGAGAGCCTGTAGGGTGCTGTAGAACATTGTCCCATGCTTAAATGTGCAGAGGGAGCTTGGTTTGGTCTTCATACAATGCTGTGTTTTAGTGTGACACGCACATGACTGCCGCCACTTACGGGGGCAAAACTGACCAAAAAAACTGAAGCGTAAATGCAGCCTGATAAAGTCATGGCAGCGCCAGCTGAAAAAAAACAAGCTGAGGGCTAGGATCCTACGATAGCGTCAAAGAACACAGTAGTAGGTTACTGGAGCCGCCACAGATCTCAGCACAGTAAGGGGACGATGGCAATAGCCACGCCAGGGAGCGCAATCTAAGTAAGTCCCGGATTTCACCAGAGCCCGCCGCAAAGCGGCATGGACTTTGCTGCGGCGGGAGGCTACCAGGTCGCTACCCCTGACATGACTTGCTTGCGGTAGCAGCCGAGGTGTAGCGAGGTACAAAATCGTAAGGCAAACTCAGAGTCGGGGACAAGCGTAAGGTCAGGACAGTCGGCAAGGATCGTGGTCAAGGGACGGAGGCAAGAGGTACGGTACACGGATATGACAGACAAGGCTCACGCAGAAACTGGATTCAAACTACCACGTTTATACTTCATAATAAACTCCTTTGGAACTTTTTTTAGGTATTAATGACGAAGCCAATGTAGAATTGCCTTGGCCAAAAATGGTTTCGGAACGTTAGTAAACTGACTACGGAGGATTTCTCTATAGTACTTGAGCTTGTCCTACCTCTCAGCAGCTGGAAAAATGGCTCCCATTTTGGACCAGTAGCGAGGGTCCAAGAGGGTGGAGAGCCAGAAGTCATCCCTCTGCCGGACGGTGACTCTTCGGCTGTCACCAGCCAGGCAAATCAGCATGCTGCAGGCCATGTGCACAAGTGATTCTGAGGGACTCCCTGTCTCCATTTCCACTGTATACTGCCACGATGCTTGGGGGTACTTGGGGGACAGTGGCACAATGACATACTGGATGTGGCAAAAACAGGAGTAGGCCAGAAATTGACACAATGACAGAGAGTGGAGGTCACGGCAGCAGCCACAGCAGCAGCATGAGGTCACACAGTGGCACAATGACACAGTGTGGAGGTGACGGCACCAGCAGCAGCAGCATGAGGTCATAGAGTGGCACAATAACAGAGTGAAAAGGTGGCAAAAACAGGAGTAGGCCACAAAGTGGCACAATGACAAGGTGTGGAGGTCATGGCAGCAGCCACGGCAGCAGCATGAGGTCAGACAGTGGCACAATGACAAATTCTGGAGGTGGGTGGCAATACCAGTCCCTGGTAAAGACGGTGGTAGGCAGATGGAGCAACTTCCATCAGGCGGGTGGCGGCATCAGAATAGTGGCTGAGGCCAGACTCATTTCTCAAGGTTATGGTGAGGCGTCATGGATGATGTAATCTGATGCCCAGGGCATTGGTGTGTGTAAATCCTGGCCGATCCACACCTGATTCATCTTGACAAAGGTCAGTTGCTCCACATTTCCAGTGGACAAGCGGGTTCTCCTTGAGGTAACGATGGCCCCCGCCGCAATGAAACACCCGCTCTGATGCCACACTACTGGCCGGGCAAACTGCAAACTCTGCAAGTTGTGGCCACACATCCAGTTTGGCTGCCCAGTAGTCCAGCGGATCTTCTAACTGGGGTGGCAGAGTGCTACCCAAGTAGGCCACCACCTGTTGCTCCAGGTCCTGCTGCTGCTGCTGGTGAGTGCCCTCCTCACTAGACGGGTGAAGGAAGCTGCTCATCAGCGACACCAGGCTTAGGTTGCTGCTGATGGAGCTGGTACTGCTCCTACCCCCACCCCCCCCACCTTCCCACAGCAGTCGTGGCAGTGGTACATGAGCGCTGAGGAACCCCCCGGTCAGACCTGTCAGAAGATGGACCATGCTGCACATAGGCAGCGGCCAACTGACTGCGGAGGCTTTCTCTATAGTATTTGAGTTTGTCCTCCCTCTCAGCCGCTGGAAAAAAGGCTCCCATTATGGACCGGTAGTGAGGGTCCAATAGGGTGGAGAGCCAGAAGTCATCCCTCTGCCGGACGGTGACTATTCGGCTGTCACTAGCCAGGCAAATCAGCATGCAGCGGGCCATGTGCGCAAGTGACTCTGAGGGACTCCCTGCCTCCATCTCCACTGTATACTGCCACAGTGCTTGGGGGTCATCTGCCTCGTCTTCCTCATCTCCATCTACCTCCTCCAGCTGCTCCTGCCCCTCCTCTCCTGTCACCTGGGTAGAAAAACCACTAATTTCACCAGACAATGCTTGTGCTCCAATGTTCTCCTCCTCCTCTCCAGTTCAGTCCCCACCGGACTCATGTGGCCACAAGATGTAGTCGCCACATCTCCAGTCCCTTGCCCAGACAGATTTTTTCAGCATCAGTTCCAGGACATGAAGCAGTAGAATGACGTTATTCATCGCGTAGTCCTGGCGACTGACAAATAACGTTGTCTCCACAAACGGCCTCAGCAAACGGCAGGTGTCACGCTTGAGCTGCCACTGGCTGACATCAAAGTTACACAGGGGAGTACTCCTGTCCGCCTGGATCATCAAAAAATCGTTAATGGCCTTTCTTTGTTCATACAGTCGGTCCAACATGTGCAGGCTGGAATTCCAACGGGTGGAAACATCGTATATCAGTGTGTGTTGGGTGAGGCCGTTCTGCCGCTGCAACTCGAGGAGGGTGTGCATGACTTTGTAGGAATGGATGACGTGCATGCATAGTTTCCTGGCCATTTTCAGAATGTTCTGGAGATCGGTGGAAGA
Source organism: Phyllomedusa bahiana (assembly GCA_025379985.1). Lineage (NCBI taxonomy): Eukaryota > Metazoa > Chordata > Amphibia > Anura > Hylidae > Phyllomedusa > Phyllomedusa bahiana. The sequence goes on from JAODAL010000698.1 coordinate 157,686, forward strand.
CTTCAGGAACCTTTTCACAACCAGATTGAACACATGTGCCATGCAGGGCACATGGACCATCCCTCCTCGGTGCAGCCCGGACACCATGTTCCATTGTCCGTCACCATGGTTCCGATTTGCAGTTGGCACGGAAAAAGCCACACATTGATTTCTTGCTGCATGACGCAGAGCAGTTCCTCCCCTGTATGACTTTGTTCACTGAGGCAAGCAAGGTGTAGAACTGCGTGACACTGCTGTGCCCTACACATGTGGTATGATGGAGCAGTACTTGTGGAGGCTGAGATGGTGGTGGTGGTGGAGGAGGAGACGGACACCTGCGCAGGAGCAACAGTTTGACAACGTGGAAGAGAAAGCGGCGTCTCCTGTCCAAGTCCAAGTTGTTGGTGTGGCTGCGCAGGAAGCACATTCACCCAGTGGGTCGTAAAGGACATGAACTGTCCCTGACCGTAGTTACAGCTCCACACGTCCGCGCTGCCGTGCACCAAGGACTGGCTCACCTTCTGTTCTATATATTTGTGAAGGGCTGGTACTGCCTTTTTGGAAAATAAATTACGGCTTGGGACTCTCCACCTCGCCTCGGCACAAGACATTAGTTCTCTGAACAATGCAGAGTCCACCATTTGGAAATGGAGGGACTGCAGTACCAACAACTTGGACAGGAGCACGGTCAGCTTCTGCACCTTAGGATGGTTGGATGCATACTGTTGTCTCTTTGCAATCGCCTCGTTGAACGACTGCTGGCGCCATAAGTAGCGAGGAGCAGGAGCATCTGGAACAGGAGATGATGGCAAAGAGAAACCGCTTCCTTCTGCAGAGGTGGTGGAGCCTTGACTGGCTGAAATGGCATCCATGCCACTGGGCGCTGCTGCTGTTGCTGCGGCGGCAGGATGGACCACCACATCTGAGCCACGTTTCTCCCAGGCCACCGGACGGTGACGCTGTATGTGATGACACAGGGCAGTGGTGCCAATGTTAGCTCACTGGCCACGCTTCACTTTCTGCCCACAGATTCTACATATACCCATGTTCGGCTCCTCCGGTGTCTTAGCAAAAAACTGGCACACCGCCGAGTAGCTGATTTTATCACCAACGCTCAGCACTGAGTGACTACTACCTCCACTGCCTCGCTGAGCCCCTGTGCCGCTACTTTCTTGGACCTGACCCCGTGGCCGTTTGGCTCCCGACCTCGCACTGCTGCTACCCTGCTAACTCACGGCCACACTACCCACTTTCTGGCTGCGGACGCTGCCTGACACATAAGCTGACGCCCTCTTCTCCTGACGATGATGAAGCCCTTGCTTCACCCGGCTCCCAAGTGCGGTCGGCGACATCATCATCGATTATTGCTGGATCTTCACTGCTGTCCTCCTCAACGGTCTTGGTATGCAGAGTCTGACCCCTCACAACATGACCTCCCATGCCACTCTCCACATCCATACTTTGCCACCTACTGCAAGAAACAGGGGATGTCGGCCCCACTTCTTCGCTGCCAAGTAGTTGCTGACTGTCCTCAAATTGTTCATCCTCGCTATATAGTGGCGCTGAGGCCAGACCACATAGTAGATCTCTGGCTGAGGGAACCGGATGGGACAGAGGCGGGTTGAGGACAGGTGAAGGCCGCTGACCCGCTCCTGGGCCATGCTAACTAAGGGTTGTGTCTGACATTCCCACCGACTCTTGGCTGGGATTGTCAGATGTCATCTGGGAGGAAGTGGATGACCTAGTCAACCAATCAAGAACCCTTGGGTTGCTGGTCAACACACGGCCGCTAGATGACACCGGCAGTTGTGGCCTCACCAAGTGACCCCTGCTGCGACGTCCCCTTACTGTGCTGCGACCTGTGCCTGCTCCAGGAATGTTTGTGCCACTGCCACTCACATGTGAAGGGCCTGCCACCTCTCTGTCTGACATACTGTTTGTTCAAAAATGTACAGACTCTGTTTAATGAAGATATCTGTATATGATAAATACACAAACTGTATTTGACTCCAAATGAACCCACTAACAGGCTTGGATAACCCTTGGATATAAATTGCGCTACAGAAATCACCAGGAAAAATGTCCTCGTCTTTGGCGTTTAAAAACACCATTTATTTTACTGACTACAAAAGCACAAACACGCTTAATTAACCCTTGGATATAAATTGTGCTACAGAAATCATCAGGAAAAAATTAACTGGTATGTAGCGTGTAAAAACGCTGTGTATTTTACGGACTACAAAAGCACAAACACACTTAATTAACCCTTGGATATAAATTATGCTACAGAAATCACCAGGAAAAATTTCCTCGTCTTTGGCGTTTAAAAAACACAGTTTATTTTACTGACTACAAAAGCACAAACACGCTTAATTAACCTTTGGATATAAATTGCGCTAAAGAAATCAGCAAAAAATTAGTATGGGGCTTGTAAAAACGCTGTTTCTTTTACTGACTACAAAAGCACAAACACGCTTAATTAACCCTCGGATATAAATTGCGCTACAGAAATCAGCAGCAAAAAATTAACTGGTATGTGGCTTGTAAAAACGCCGTTTCTTTTACTGAATACAAAAGCACAAACAGGCTTAGACAACCCTTGGATATTCAATGTGCTCCAGAACCGACCAGATGGCATTAAAATGTATATGGAACAGAATTGGACCCGCGCTGGACTTCAATTTCAATACCCCACAAACTGAATCAAAATTATAATGGAAGAGAAGCAGTCTCTGATAAAAGTAGTGACACCCCCCCCAAAAATCGCTGTTAAAAACAAATTTCTTTTGTGTGAGATCTCAGCTACTGCAGCTGCAGCAGCTACAACACAGCACAGTGAGAGCAGTGTGAGCAGCCAGCATCGCCTCCGGACTTATATAGTGCGGTGACGTCACAGAATCCCGCCGGTCTCTGATTGGCTTCATCTCTGCACATGTCATTGAGGGTCCTCCTTCCTTCCTCCCAGACTTCTCTGCCCCGTGTCACGCCATGTGCTTGCAGCCATTTTATCAATTAAAAACACGCTTCATTCCCTCTGAACTACCCCAAACTTCTAATTCGTGCAGAATCAAAGTTTTCCTGAAATTCTAAACGAATTCCACTTCGTTAGAAACAATTCGCCCATCTCTACCTATGATGTCAATTACAGGCCTCTCATCTTTTTAAGTGGGAGAACTTGCACAATTGGTGGCTGACTAAATACTTTTTTCCCCACTGTGTTTCCAGAATCCTATCAACCTGCAGAATACAGATAACACATCATTCATACTGAAGAGAGAACTCCATAATAACAAACCCCGTGCAAGATTGGTTCAAGTACTTTTTCAATTATTTTTTGGGGGGTTTCCTAGTACATTATATGGTACAGTCAATGGCACCATTAAAAAGTACATCTTTTCCCTCAAAGTCCTAATGTGTATGTAAATGGAAAAAATTTAAAGTTTATGGCCCTTGGATGGTACTAAGAAAAAAAGATAAGAGCCAAAAAATTATAACCATGTGGCTGGAAGGATTAATAATCACATAATACCTTATATGTATACTTTGTGAAAAGTGACAGCCTTCTGTGGCTTTACTTTGTGTTTAAGCATGTTATTATGTCTCTTTTAATCAAGAGCAAACCTAAGTAAAGTGTTGATATGCTGCTGCTTTTGTTGGAAGAAGGCATCTGTGAGACAAATTGCTGGCACAGATTAGCTAGGATCATTTTTTTAGGCCCTGCAAAAGAAACATTATGGAAGTTGCGATAGTTTAAGTAATGGCTGTGTACTAGTAACACATTTGTGGTCCTATTTATGCACATTACATACACTAGTAATGATACGTTATGCGCCTCCAGTAAGAAAAGCGCCTCAATAGGCGCACTATACACAATACACTAGCACTGATACGCTACGTGCCGAGATTGTTTACTATGTAAGGTATACCAGACGGCAGATTTTTTTTTAAAGTATTGTACTTTCAGGCGCACTTTACACTGATTAAATGCGCCTAAAATATGCCTCTACGGCACCAATTTTCGGACATGTCGCCCTTAGTGTCCTCCGTAAAAATACACGCAATGCTACTAATCCCCTCCCTATATCATTAGTAAATACATTGAATTAAAGAGGACCCAAGCCTTAATCATAAGTTAGATTTGGTTTTACATTATTGAATTTCTTAGTATTCCTGTTTGTCATGTGACTATGTATAGTAGAAGTAGGAAAAGTTATACATAATAAATAAACATACCTTATAATTATGGACTTGTGGGTCAGAAACACGTAAGCAGGGCTGTGTATTATCTCCTCAGATTCTTGAACACTTTTATTTGATTACATGATTTTCATATTTTTATATATGAACTGTTATGTTTAATAAAGACTGAATTATTATGAACATTTTTCAGTGCTGGTTTCTGAGGCTAAAAGTATCATGCAAACAAGTCTTCTATGCTGATTGGATCAGCTTTCACCAAGCACGCCAGGGTGAGCAGGTTTTTATTTTGCATTGGGATCTTAATAAATAACCTTAAAACACCAGATTTTGGAAACTCCAATTAAGGAATGTAGCAAGGGGTGTAATTATTAAAGCTTCCACAAACTACCCCATTTGGAATCAACTCCCCTCAAGGAAACTCATGTAAAGTACATTGTGCATTTTGGGCCCACAAGTGTTTCACGATTTTTTTAGCACTGGGCTGTGAAAATGGAGAAAAAAACAGCAATTCCACCATTGTTTTTGTGCTTTCATTTTACAGCGTTCGCCATGCGGTATAAATTACATGATCCTTTACGATGCAGATCAGTACAATTAGAACAATTCCCCACTCAATGTGTGGGATAGTGGAACAGTCTCATTGTGTTTACTCAGTAAGATCCTATGTGTAATTGGTGATTGCAAATTATCCTGTTCCATTCTGTTGTTTGGCCACTGTTTTGAGAATCTAAGTTATGCATAATAGATATAAGACATGTCATCTGACAGAGAAACACAAGGGAGCAGCAGCCATTTTAGAGAGAAGGAGTGATGAGCTTGGGCACTCAGGCGGAGGCCAAATGCTGAGCACAGTTCTGCTTAGATCTCCTGACACTGTGATTACATTCTCTGTGATCAGCTGCTGAGAGAGAAAAGAGTTCGGCTGGCTGTATTGATGCTGTTAGAAAGCACTGTGACAGAACGGACATTTTGCAGGATCCGGAGACAGAGAGGAGTGACTACCATCTTGGGTATCAGACTCCAACGGAAGGGACCTTCATATTAGAGCAGTGACTGTCTGCAATTTCAAGGTAGACGCGGGTGGATAGTGTGCCCATCAACTAACCTAGAACTATTCCCAGGTCTGTAGTTAGGGAAAGATTTGGTGTCAGGCCATAGGTGTCTATTCAAGAATGGTTCCTAATTCGGGACATTGGAGAGGGCTTGTCATACTACTGTTACTATTGCAACCTGTTCGCTTGTATTACTCCGAATGTTATACATATCTTCTGGGAATAGCGGGTAAAGCTAATTAGGTTGTAAGATGTTGTGCTGCGCCGCGAGCACGTTTGAACTGAACCACATACAATTGTTCCTGCCTTGTAAGGTATTAAAAGATAATTGGTGGTTGGCCTTTCCAAGCCCGTGGGTAGGTAAACATATCGTGTATCCAGATGATATAATCCTGGTGGTGCACTGTGTGGCAAGTTCGGTAAAGTATACTTTTGGTTTAACTGGTGTTGGAGTCGTTTTCCTTGTTTGTGACTTTGCTGTATTCTGGGAAGCCCACCTCGGTACATGACTTATAAATGCATAGCTGTCACCCGTTGTTCCTGCCCCAAGAAACAGCCTTGGTGCAAGACTTCAGCTTGGGCTCCCTATATCCTGGCAACAGCTTTTAATCAAGATGTAAATACCATGTACCGTGTCCATTAGTCCTTCAGCTCTTAGTCCAGATGAAATACCATGAACGGTTTGTGTCCATGAATTCCCCAGCTCATAGTCCAGATAAAATATGATGTACTGAAGCCATTATTTCACAAAAGGCACAACTTCAATAGCATGTAGTAAATGCAACATATGGGTCTCCACTGCCACTTCAATCCATCAGTTTTGTGCTACACAAATGAAGCTGAGCCATTGCAGATAGAAAACACATTTTATCCAAGGTTGCCAAGGACACTTGACTATGGCGTTTCAGCATTGGGCTGATACTATCCCTCAGGGTTTATTTCAGAATGATACAATAAAGTCTCACCCATAAAGGAAAGGCACAATTTTTTATTGTGCCTCAATGAAGGATAAAACAAGAAGTAAGAATTCAGAATTTCAATTATTGTATGGATGGATGAAGAAATGTTACATAGGTTATAGTTGATATAGTTTAATAAAGATGCAAGTCCATCAAATACAAACTATACTCGTACCATGTTGACCCAGAGGAAGGTGAAAGACAATTGTCCCTTACTACAGAAAAAAATCCTTCGCTACTTCAAATATGGCCTATAGAATAAATCCCTGAATCAAGGTCTCATCTCCAGAATCAAGTATTTATTAATCTGAAAAATTAGGTCTCAAGATGTTCTCTAGATGTTTCTTATATAGTCTTTCCTTGTTCTTGGAGAGGCATTCTTCTCTAGATGTTTCTTATATAGTCACAGGTAGATGGTAAGTCATTATACATAGGTGCAGCTTTGATGTTAGACTTGCCACACTCTCTTCAGAGAGCTCGATCTGGAAGTTTCCGCTCTTCTAGATGTCACTGGTGGTAACTTGAGAACGGGAAAAAATAGAGGTACTTCCAATGGTGCGAGCAGCTCTGGATAATCCACGCCGGCAGGATGATAATAACCGGCCAATTACAGAACCTATGAGAAGAGAAGGAAATGTAAGTAAAGAAACTCTATATTATGGGAAACTACTGTGGGGTCACCATGGTGGGAAAGTAGAGGAATCCTATCCATACAGAGGTAAAGGATCTATCGCTAAGAGATAACATCTGCTCCACATCAATTATCACCGACTGGCATTATATAATATGTAGCTTGTGGTGACATTTACCTTTTGTTCTGTTTTCTCCATCTATTTTTTCTGTTTTTTGTTGTCTTTTCCTCAGTTTGAAGAAAGATTTTCTTTTCTTCAAAACTGGAATCTCTTAAAAAGTAAAACAAAAAATTAGATAAGTGTTCCATAATACAGCATAGGTTGAAGCATGCTAAATATTTTCACAGAATCCATTACAAAAAAACTCCTACGTATAATTAGTGGTATATAAATGCCAATTTCAGCATGAATTAACAGGTAAGCAAACATGAATTTTGAGGAATATTTGGAACTCTATTATTGCTATGTTATTTATTATACAAATGGTTCTTTGCAGGCATTTTAATCAAATTGAGTGACCCCCATCTAGGGCAGATGAGAGAGGTGCATGACTAACACAGAGGCAGCAACCCCTCCAAATGTGCTATACAGAAAAGATTAAGTCGGTCAGCATATTGAAATAATGAAACAAATACACTGGTGCGGGCTGTGGTGGCTGAAATGGTGAGGTCACCTTGACAAATCTATAGATATAGGAAATGTAGTGGTAATACAATTCAAAGTATTCCACAAATTCAATGTTTGTGTATATCTAGGGTCAGGACAAGGCATCTTGGTGCCCTAGAAAAATAGGGCAAATGGCCTATTGCTGTTTCTGCATATACATTACACATTTTAAGGACTGCCTTGTAGACCTGTACATACCTGGCACTGTGGACGAAGATGAACAGCTGGTTCTAACTGTGTGTCTCTGAATGTCCAAATCAAATTCGGAAAGAGAAGATTCTTTCTGCCTGTTTGGAGGAATAAAAACATATATATCACAAAAAAAAATCTGTAAACTGTTATTTGTCATCAAGCAATGATCCATCTATAAGACTTTTTAGGATGTATGGACATAATGAAAGTTGGATTTCCTTCTCAGTATCCCCTTCTTATTAGATACAGAGAAGAACTGATACAGACTGGTCTCTGATATCTATGGATAATATATGGTTGGACAAAGGGATTGTATGGTGATGAATGCTTCATTTATTATATTGTTACAAGTGTTTAATATTTGGTGTTGTCCACATATGTAACATGAAGCTTCCAGTAGTAAGTCCATAATCTACTCACATTTTTGAGTGTTCTGCAGTATATCCTGGGGAACACCATGGAGGTGACATAGGATCTTCAGTGTTCACCATCCCAGGAAGAGTGATACATAGCTAAAAACACATAGGGAAAGAAAAGAGAGAAGCTATTGTTATACTTTTGGTTTCAAAGATCAATGAATAGATTTCATTGTTTAATGTGTACTATGGGGTTTTCCGACCACATACTGTACTTACTTTATTAAAGTCTTGAGAAGATGACCCAAAGTTGTTAAATCCTTGGCAGCTTGTTTCCTGCTCTTCTGAAACCACATGGTGATATAACCCAGAGCGAGCTAAACGTCCTAAGTATTAAAGTTATTAGAGATTGTCACATAAAAAAGAAGTCAAGAAAATCAGAAACTTGGTCCAGATATCTTCTACTTACCATCAAAGCATCTGGACTCCATCTCTGAGATGAGCCGAGGAACATACTCAGGCTCCCGACTTAGTGTGCTGTCAAAGTCACTCAGGAATGGATGAGCCTTGGTTTCATTTGCTCTTCCTGGAAAAAGACAAATAAGTAATGCAGACGTTAGACACTGTAGAAGAGCTTCTGTGTTGGTTCTCATGGCTTTATATCCTAGGTAAATATATACAGGTATATATATATAACCTATCAAAAGTAATGCAGCTATAAACATTACCTGACAGTGTAGATGAAAATGACACGATTTTTCTAGTTATGTGACGCTGACTGTCACTATCAGATTCAGAAGTAGAAGATTCCTTCTGCCTGTTTGGAAGAATAAAAAGATAGAAATCACACAGAATCTGCTAAGTGGTTCTGTCATCAAGAAATGGCCTGTTAGAATATGTGAATATCATAAATAAGGGGTTTTCCTTCTATTAACTATATTGATGAACAGACACAAAGACTGTCCAGCATGTATGTAAAATATGACTGGCTACAAGTATCATATAGTGGCTGCCATCACTAATGTCAAGGCCCCATAGAGCCAAAGCATCTGGGTCCCACTGCCCATTATTAGTTACTAGTTTACCCTAATAGGCCCTTTTTGATCAAGTCCCCTGATAAGGAATACTGTCACATGAAGCTACCAGTAATAAGCCCATAATCTACTCACATTTCTGAATGTCCTACTCTGTACCATGGGAAACACCGTGGAGAGGACTTGGCATCCTCAGTGTTTATCCTACTGGGAATTGAGCTATAAAGCTAAATAGATACAAGGAAAAAAAAGATTTTTAGATTTCTACTTAAAAGACATATCATGAATGTAATAGATTTTAATGAACACACACACACAGAACTGACTATTCCCAACAACACTTCAAGTGCACATCCATTCATTAGTCAGGTCTTATGATTTTGTTTTATAAGAATTTCATTTTGTAGTGGGTGAGTTTTTGAATATGCACATACAGTACTTACTTTATTAAGCCTTGGAGAAGATGAGACGAAGTTTTGAAATTCAGGACAGTCAATGTCCTCACTTATGTTGTCCTCTGACACCATATGCTGGAATCTCTCAGAGCGAGCTGCAAGTCATAAATATTCGAGTGTTAGTAGACATTATCACAAAAAGGAAAACAATGCATGGTCCAGATGACATCTCATTCTACTTACTGTCAAAGTGTCTGGTGTCCATGTCTGACACCAGCTGAGGAATATACTCTGGCTTCTGACTTAGAATGTTCTGAAGATCTAAGTCACTCAGGAATGGATGACGCTTTATCTCATTTGCTCCTCCTAGAAAAGGAAGACAAAAAAGTAATGCAGACATTGTAGTCAGATTGTAGAAGAACTTCTCAGTGCTGTTCCTCATGGCCATGATCTGTATGTCCAAGGTAAAATAGGGAAATACAAAAACTATTTTGTACATTACCTGTCCCTAGCCTATGTGCTGGATTTTTTTTCAACAACTTGATGATAATATCCTGGGCATTGGGAGGAAGGGCGGTGTTGTCAGAATCCCAAGTTATGTCACCTGTTATATAATAAAGAAAATATTATAGAAAAAAACAACTAGCTTACGCTGTAATATAAGGTAAAGAATCTGCCTTATAGAGCAACTATCTAAACTGATATAACAATTTTATCAATCAAATCAATGACAATTTTATCACATAACATCTGAAATATTATTCTACTTACTATAAGCAATATGAGTACAAATGTCCTGTTTGTTTTTTCCACGGAATGGTACATATCCTATTAAGAATTCATATAGGATGATCCCCACAGACCACCAGTCAACAGGCCTGCCATAGCCTTCCATCAAGATGACTTCTGGGGCTATGTACTTAGCGGTGCCGCAAACCTGGAAATTAATGGATGAAAGAGATGATAATAAAAGTATTAGAATGTCAAACATCTAAGCTTCCTCCATACAGAGAAAATGACAGATACGTGGAAAAGTTCTCTAGAAAGGACAATACAAAAACAGATGGATGAATAAAAAACAAGCTCAATTCCTATAAGGAAAGCAGACCTCATTATCACGGAACTCTTTGGTGATGTCCTCGGTTGGAGTCTTGCAGATGTTTGTCATTCTCATGAGGCCGAGTTTTGCAAGCCCGAAATCGGTGACTTTAATGTGTCCAGATGATGTTATCAAGAGACTGAAAGAAAAAATGGTTTCAGCTTCAAGTGATAATTCATAGACGGTATGATAACAAGCTGTTACTTTCTACTTCTTTATTATACCAGGACGGCCACTTACTTGTCAGGCTTCAGGTCTCTATGTACTACTCCATAGCTATGCAGATATTCCAAAGCAAGAATTATTTCGGCAATGTACAGACGAGCCAAGGTGATAGGAAAAGGGCCCCTGTTCTTCAAGAGGCTCCCACAGTCTCCTCCTATGGGCAGAAAGCAGATATTACTGGTGAGCGATTTATACAAGGCAAATTACACAGGCTCAATAATGGAAAGTATGCTAAGGCATCAGTACATGTTATATTTTATAGGGCTAAATATAGAATATAGTATTTAGTCTGAAATAATGAATGACGATATCAATGAATAGGAAAATTATAAAGTATACATGCCCATTCAGGAAAATTAATGCAATACCATATAGTCAAATCATCTCATCTGTAGCTAAAGTTACTGACATGCTCCTTGTGGATATACATGGGAGACTTTTCCAGAGATAAATTATCTTTTAGTAATAATAATCCCATAGTAATTGTGCTATGTACATTCTACATTGATAAGGTGATAAAAATAAAGGCAGACCTGGACTAAATATAAATACAATGTGTATATCTTACCTCCTACATACTCCATGACCATACAAAGATGATGTCTACTTGGAAAGGAGCTGTAGCTGGAGGCCACAAATGGACAGTCTGCAAACATCATGATGTCTCTCTCTAGAAAAGCCCGATTAAGTCTTCTTGGCATAATCAGGTTCTTCTTATCCATTTTTTTCATGGCCAGAATCTTGCTTGTGTCTTTATGACGCACAAGGTAGACAGCCCTGGAGAGGAGTAAAACCTTAGAATGAATTCCTATTTACAATCTGTCTATAGAACTCATGAAATGATCTTCTTCACTAATGTTTAATGCTAGATGTACAGCCTTTACTAGAAAGTAATGCTTCTGTAAGGCTAAAACCAGCAACCAATGGTAAGCAGCACCAGAACACTTGGAAAGGGCTTTGGAAAAGGCTGGAAAACTGTGATGGAGGAGTTAGTTCAGAGAGAGGTTGGAGAGAAGACAGAGCAGCAGTGAGAATGGTGAGGTCCTCATTAAGAAGAAATGTCGGGTAAACTCCTCAGGTTACCATCTGGTGTAGTGAGCTCAGGGCTGGGAGCATATAGAGTACAACAGGACATGGAGAAATGACATGTGGATTGAGCGGGAGATTCCTGTCCTATTGGCACGCCACCAACGACTGTGTCAGAGAGATAAGAGATATAGGAAATGGTCCCCAGAGAACCCAGTTGGACCGTTCTAGAGACCTTCTACTTTGTTACTGGTTTAACCTTCCTGAACAAGTTTAATAAAAACCTGTTTCAGAAGCCTTGGTTGTGCTATTATGACCGCTATCATGTCTAGACAACAAAAAATAACACTATTATGACATATCTGCACTTTGTCATGACTGCCAGCATCCTCATCCATGTCCCATCCTAAGTGACCTGAACAGTGACAATTAGATGTGGACAGTGATGTGGATTCCCATCACTTCTCTATGGTAACATTGAGCCGGCAGAGCACGGAGGCAGAAGCATTGTCATAAGGAACAATAGGAAATGTACTATGACAACATAAAGCTTACCCAAAAGCTCCACTGCTGATGAGTTTAGATATTTCATAATCATTCTGACAAGGCTTTCTCTCTGATGTCAACAAGCTCTATAAAAGATTAGAAAATGACAATGAGGTAAATACAGGGAGAAAAGAGTTCCTGATATACAAACGTCTCCTTTATATCATGTCACATCTGATTTACACTGCAGCAGATACAGAGGACCTGATACAAGCAGGATTCTCCACAGACACTGCTATAATATAAGGGGAATCCTCCAGTCACATGTATCATTATACAGAAGAGGGTGATAGGGGATATCACACAGTGAGAACTCTTATTATCAAATACAATAGGTCTGATCTCCATAAATAGTACAGCTATTTTATTGTGTTAAAGCATATACACATATATTCTAGGCCTAAGGTGATGCCATTTTGTGTGTCCTTTAATTCTAAAACTGTAGCAATGTCATTGAATCATGTTCAAGGCCAGGTATCTCTTGTTTATATTATACAGTGAGTACTCCTAGCCTTGAATTTGTCCTAATGTTTAAATATTACAAACACAGACTTGAATTTGTGTATTTTATTGATATTTTGTGATTGTGCAACACAAAGAGGCAAGTATTTGTGAAGTGTTAAGAAAATGGTAAGTTCTTTTCCAAATGTTTGTGAATTAAAAACTGTAAAGTGTGGTGGGCATATGTATCCAGCTCCCCTGGGTCAGTACTTTGAAGGAACACCTTTAGCTGCAATGACAGCTGCAGATCTGTTGGTGGATGTCTCTACCAGCTTTGCACATTTAGAGGATGTAAATTTTGCCCATTCTTCTGTGCAAAATAACTCTAGCTCAGTCAGATTGGTTGGCAAATGTTTGTGAACAGCAATCTTCAAGTCCTGCCACATATTCAATTAAGGATTTTGGTATGGACTTTGATTGGGCCATTTTAACACATGAATATGCTTTGATATAAACCACATTGTTGTAGACTTTGCCACATGTTTAGAGTCATTGTCCTACTAGATAGTGATCCTCGAAGAATTGCCCTGTATTAAGCTTCATTCATCTTACCTCTAACCAGCCTCCCAGACCCTGCTGAAGAAAAGCATTCCCGCAGCATGATGCCCCCTATCATGCTTCATGGTGGATGATGTGTTCAGGGTAATGTGCAGTGTTGGATTTCCTCCACACATAGGCCAATATGCATGAAATTTGGTGTTTACACGCCAAAAAAGTCATAGAATGCGCCTGATTTATGAGCCTACAGTACAGCGGGTCATAAATCAGGCGCATTCCAGCGCTCGGGCGACAGTTCGAACTTAGGTATACCACTTTCAAAGTGCTCTACCTGTTCTACCTGTAATGCGCCCAGAAATGCCGTAGCACAGCTATAAATCTATGGCTTCTCTACGATTCTAGTGCGCCCCGCCTCCAGGGAGATTTGAAAATGTATAAACGTGGCTGCACCTGATATCGGGCAGTAAAGACGGTAGATATCTGGCGCTGGCCCGTTCATACATGTCGCCCATAGCATCTGGACAAAAAGTAAAACTTTGACCAGAACACCTTCTTCCACATTTTTGCTGTGTCCCCTTACAGACTGCAAACAGCATGTCTGATGCCTTGCTTTCAAAAAATGCTTTCTTCTTTCCACTGTTCTATAAAGGCAAGATTTGTGGCGCACATGACTCATAGTTGTCCATTTGACAGATTCTACCATGTGAGCTGTGGATCTCTGTATCTCCACCAGAGTCAGCCTGGGCCTTTTAACTACTTCTCTAGTTAGTGCTCTCCTGTTGTGGACTGCTAGTTTAGGTGGACAACCATGTTTTTTAGGTTAGCAGTTATGTCATACTCTTTCCATTTACAGTTATGTTGATTTGAATAGTACTCCGTGAGATGTTCAGAGCTGGGGCTCTAGTGTTCAAACCTAATCCTGCAATATACTGTTCCACAACTTTATCCCTGAGCTGTCTGATGTGTTCCTTGGTTTTCATGATGCTGTTTGTTAACTAATATTCTCTAACAAACCTCTGAAGCCTGCAAAAAACAGCTGTGTTTATATTGAGAATCAATTATATACAGAAGTACTGTATTTACTAATTAGATGCCCTCTACAGGCAATTGGTCACACTGGATTATATTTAGGGGAATCAGATTACAGGGGACTGAATACATATGCACGCCACACATTTTAGTTTTTTAATGTGCAAACATTTGGAAAAGTTGATATTTTCTTCATACTTCACAAATACTTGTTACTTTGTGTTGTTCAAATAAAATATCAATAAAATATATTTAAGTTTGTGGCTGTTAGTTTAAAACAAGAGAAAAAGTTCGAGAGGTGGGAATACTTTTGCAATCCACTGCATATATCTTTGAAGCTTTTGATCTTACTAAGAAGTGGGTGATAAGAATTTTTTTCATACAATAAATAATCACGTTTGATAAGAAACGTACATCTGCACCAACTATTTTCTCTATATTTAGAGAAGTTGTATCGTTTGACCATTTATAATAACCGGCCACCTGAATTTACTAACAAAATGTGTCTGATGTTATGACATGTGAAGAGATTCATGAATTACTGCTTATTTTAATTAAATATTGGATCTCTTCCCAGAAAGTAGTTATCATTATTAATATATTGATTACTACCACCTCTATTTAAATTATGAGAGACATTTTTGTACTGTTATAGGATGATGTATCACCCTCATTATAAAATGAACATGTTCTGAGGGTTTTCTCTCAGAGCCATTTTGTTTCACCAAGCTTAGAGTCATTATTGCTCTTCCATGGATAGCTGGCTAACCAACACCCAAAGAAGTGACCCTTTAGGGTAGTAAAGTATAGTTACTACCCAACCAATTGTCATAGGGGGCATAACATTAGAAATGCAATTGATATCTGATGACATACAGACAATCATCTCCATGATACTTACATTGGTGGTTTTAGGGAACTGTGGTGTCTTATCTTCTTGAGTATATGCCAGAATAGGTGTTTCTAAAGTAAATGAACAACACATATTAGATTATGTCAACCATAATTATAGAGCACAACAATATAAAGGAATAGATAAGACAGTGATTGATTAGCTAGAATGAGGGACCCATGTGCCTTATGGCAATGAAGTGATTGCCATATATACAGAGAACCCCTTCTCTGATAGTCTAAAGATTAGTAATGGCAAGGTCACCCTACCTCATACAAGGTACATATCTGCTTTTCTCTATAATACTTATATATTCGTGGACAGAATATCAGATGACTGACTTACCTACAATCAGATGACGGTACAGACTGGCGTCACCTTCTGTGATTTCCTGGTAGTTAAAGCACATATATAATTAGTAGATAGAACATTTCATAAACTGTGAATGACCATATAAAGTAGAGAGCTAAACCTGGATTCACTTGATTCATTTCCACATTGAGTGGAATGGCTTTAAACTTATCTCCTCTATAACAAAATCCCATTAATATATAAGGGACTTGTATCCAGAACATGTATCTTGTAACATCTACTATCAGAACTGTAGAATTTACAAGCAGGAAAATTCTAATAACTGAGCGAGACAGTGGCAAGAAATACAATCTCCCCACCACTGACCCGTGTATACATCAGCAGAATACAGACTGCCATAAAATATCCTGTGTCCGCCTGCCGCTGACAGGAAGGCCTATTAGATGTGATGTTCTGGTATATGACTAGTACACCGGAGGAGATCAGAAAATAGGGAAATGTGACATAGAAGATGATGGATCCTTACCTGGCATTCCAAAGATTGGGCAAGACATTTTACGAGATACAGGACTGATTGGGCCAATTGTTTGATAAAGGCCAGATCTCCACTTTGGGATCTTTTCTCAGCCTACAAACAGAAGAGGAAATCATGAGATGAGAATGGAGGACGCCATTTTATGCCACTATTGTCTCTTGCTATTTCCAGCTACAATTATAACTTGTGTATATGCCTTATGTCTTATGTTATTTTGGGGGGAGATTCACTTTATATAACTACATATCTAGTCCACCATGATTTTTGTGCAGTTTCTGCTGTTTACCTGTTGTAGTAAGTTCTTGATATTTTGATATAAATCCTCAAGATATCTTGAGGTTATAAGACCTCGATGGTACTTGGTCTGGCAGTCCCTTACTAGCTCCACTACCAGCCGGTGAGTGAAGCTGAGTACGCCATCGGGTAGTGGAATCACATTTTCAAGGGAATACTTGGTAAGAATCCCTTGTAGTTGTGCTTCCACCGAAAGATTGTCTAAATCAGATCCAGACATCTTAAGCAAATCCAAGCGCAGTCAGTCTCTAGCCAAGCACTGACAAAAGTGACTCCATGACTGTGAACATTATCTTAAGAGTGCAGGTGAGCGATGATGTCATAATAGCCTATCATGATCAGTGATGTCATAATGGAATCTTGTGATGTAACCTTAAAGGGGCAACTACATTTAAAAGTAAGTTGCTTAGCAACACTAAAAGTGGCAATAACATGAAATAATAAAATGTCCCCATGTCATGGTGCATGTTCTATTTTCTGACTATTAGAGTGCTCATGCTTATAACCTGTGTTTTTGCCAAACATCTTAAGTTACATTGGAGTGGGCAAAAACAATCATTTTATGTAAGAACATTTCTATTCCACTATGATATATGTGCAGAGTTTCTGCTGTTTACCTGTTTTAGTAATTCCTTGATGTTCTCATAAACATCCTCAAGATATCTTGAGGTTATAAGACCTTGGTGGTACTTGGTCTTGCAGTCCTTTACTAGCTCCACTACCAGCCGGTGAGTGAAGCTGAGGACGCCATCGGGCAGTGGAATCACAGTGTCAAGGGAATAGTTGGTAAGAATCCCTTGTAGTTGTGCTTCCACTGGAAGATTGTCTAAATTAGATCCAGACATCTTAAGAAAATCCAAGCGCGGTCAGTCACTAGCCAAGCACTGACAATAATGACTCCATGACTGTGAACATTGTCTTAAGAGTGCAGGTGAATGATGATGTCATAATAGCCTATCATGATCAGTGATGTCATAATGGAATCTTGTGATGTCATCTTTCAGGGGAAACTCCGTTTTCAAAGTAAGTTGCCTAGCAAAGCTAAAAGTAAACAATATGTAACAAAGAAATTTTCCTAATTTTTTTTTGTATCTTTTACTTTCTAGCAGTCAGCCTACTCATGCTTATAACTTGCGTATTTGACGGGAAAATCTTATAACATTTTGGGAGGGGCAAAAAACAATCATTTTATGTATTTACATTTCTATTCCACTATGGTATATGTGCAGAGTTTCTGTTGTTTACCTGTTTTAGTAATTCCTTGATGTTCTCATAAACATCCTCAAGATATCTTGAGGTTATCAGACCTCGGTGGTACTTGGTCTGGCAGTCCCTTACCAGCTCCACTACCAGCCGGTGAGTGAAGCTGAGGACGCCATCGGGTAGTGGAATCACATTGTCAAGGGAGTAGTTGGTGAGAATCCCTTGTATTTGTGTTTCCACTGGAAGATTGTCTAAATTAGATCCAGACATCTTAAGAAAATCCAAGCGCGGTCAGTCACTAGCCAAGCACTGACAATAATGACTCCATGACTGTGAACATTGTCTTAAGAGTGCAGGTGAGCGATGATGTCATAATAGCCTATCATGATCAGTGATGTCATAATGGAATCTTGTGATGTAACCTCAAAGGGGCAACTCCATTTAAAAAGTAAGTTGTCCAGTAATATTAAAAGTGGCAACAACATGTAATTAAAAATGTCCCCATTTTATGTTGCATGTTCTATTTCTCTTCAGTATAGAGGCATAGACAGTCATATTGTAAGAATATAGTGCATAGTTATTACCTTACATATCGCTTTTCATCATAGTGAACACCTTGGTTGCATAGTTTCATAATTTTTACACTGTAAAAAACATAAAATGCAATTTCATTATTGACAGTGAAATCACCTATAATATATAAAAACATTTTTAATAGTGAAATAAAAGAACTGTAACACTGAATGTAAATAATCTAAGCTACATCTATTTTGCAAATCAGAATGAGCAGAATTCCAGCCTCTAGATTTGCAAAGCTGGTAGAGACACACCTCAACAGACTGCAGCTGTCATTGGTCCTACAAAGTATTGACTCAGGGGATGAGTACATGTGCATGCCACACTTTTCAGTTTATTAAATTGCAGAAATTTGGAAAATTATTTTTTTTTTCTTTACACTTAAAATTTTTTGCTATTTTATTTTATTTTATCACATAAACATCAATAAAATACATTTAAGTTTGTGTTTGTGGCTGGAATGTTTAACATCAAGGAACCATTCAGGGATATGAGTACTTTTGCTACCCACTGTATGTGTGTAAGCTGTGTATGACTGTGCATCGCGAGCAAAATCCACTGTAATTCACAGCTGTGTACCACAACAAAAATCCAGCACAATTACCTACTGCAAAAAAATATAGTTTCATTTAAAATCTGCTTTCATTGATTGCTGTGAATGACTCTAAAAATACAACTTAATGGACTGCTGTGTACTGCTCTGAAAACCCAGTTACATCCAATCTAAAAATAAAGTTATGGTTCTCAGTATATGGTGATGCAAAAACATGATTTTTTAGAATTGTTTTTATTGTGCCAACGTATTAAACTCCTCACTGAGTTTGTCTTACACACATTTAATCCCTCTTACAAAACATATCACTGAATAACATTGGGCTAAAACATAACTTTACTTACTACTTCTAAAACAAATGTAAAATGCCCCTATACATAAGTCATTTTATAAAAAATCATCCAACTGTTCTTGGCACTAAATAATCAAAATATATCAAAGAAGATTAATATACAGTCAGTCCCTGGTTTAAAAACGGGATAGGGACTGTAGGTTTGGTCTTAAGTTGAAATTGTATGTCAGTTGGAACAGGTATATTTATTAAATGTAATTCCAGCAAACAAATTTTTTTTAGTTTTGGATAGTACAGGGAAGGGTTTTTACATTTGTTTTGCTGCCTGTGCCCTTTTTTAGAAGATTTCACCTAACTTTCTGTACCTCATGTGCACCTGTGGCATGCTGGCACTTGGTTATCATGGGGCGTGACTCAGTGTTGAATGTCAGCCACACCCCATAAGTCTCCGTTTGTAACTAGGGGACGTAAGTAAGTCGGAACGATGTAAGTCTGGGACTGCCTGTACTTATAATCTTACTACATGTCTTATATTATCCCCAGGGAACAACTTGATGGCGTTTTTCGCCTTTAATACCATATACATTACTTCATATTGTGAAAAGACAATTAGTTACAATTTCCCAACTATCACGCGGACATACTACTGAAAAATGACTAAGACTTAACCTTTAATATACACTCTAATAAAATGTCTAAAATCTACAAAGGCTAAATTTGTGTACCCTGTTCTAATATAACGACATCACTAAGTTTGATATTGAGATCTATCGGAACATATAAGTATTGACACTGGTATCTGCAGTATAGCAGATACTAATTAATGAGTGCAGCACACAAAGCCTAAAGCTAAAAAGACTAACAAAGCTCCCCTGACATGTTTTACCGCCGAAGCGTCTTTACAGGTGTAGGAGCAATGATTGCTAAAAGATGCCAATTGGGACTTGTATGAACTGTGTTGTGATGTCACTATCACATGGGATACACTAATGGCCAATGGCCATACCACATTTCTGTACTGATTGACAATAATATTAGACAATCATGGAGGTTGAGAACAAAGTAATATGGTAATTATGTAAAAAATTTATTTTTGAGAGTTACTACCTGCTAGTCAATGGATAAACACCAAGTTAATGTCTGATTCTAATATGAGGAAAGAGACCAATGGGAAAATGCAATAAGATAGGTGTCCTTAAAAGATGATGCGGATAGCAAAATAGCTGCACATGTGTAATAACTTAGAAATCAACAGATTGACTATACGATAAGTACAGGATTTCAATAGTGGATGTGCGCATGCACGAAGACTTTAAATGTTACAAGATCAGGTTGTTGCCTATTGAAAGGCAACAGTAATAAATTAACAAATGATAAAAGGTGGTACAGCTATTAATGTTGGCCATTATTATACCAAAATGCAGTGGATAAAGAAGAATGTATTATTATTTAAATAATTGATGGCTTAGGGTATGCTCACATGGTGTATTGCGGCACATACTCTATGTACTGTAATATGCTGCGTGTTTTAGAAGTATGCGCTGGATAGCACTTATTTCTAAAACACTAATACACGGCTCACATTCACACGCCGGAAAGAAGGGACATGTCAATTGTTTTCCCCGCCACATATTATACGCCAGGGAAAATGTCAGGTATACATAGCTCTCAATGAGAACTATGAATTACCGTAAATACGTGGCGTATTTCAGGTATGTTGCAGAGCAATTACACAATGAAATACACCATACAATTTCGCCGTGTGAACATACTCATATAAACACTGTTAAAAATCAGTAGTACATAAAGATAAATATTTGCAAGTTAATACAATGGTCTGTAAAGCAATAAGCAATCAATACTTTAATTGTATTCAGATCATCATAAGAATGATGTAAATCCTTCACTCAAGCCTGTCGATACAAATGCATTAAAGCAATATATCCAACGAGTTTCCTCTTATAGCAGGTTTTTATTCAGGTTTTTACATTTATTTATGTAGTAATAGCTCTGGAACAGTGTTACTGTTTGTGACACAGTGTACTTTATGTTATTGGCAAGTTTTATCAAACATAGTGAAAATTTGAAAAGCAATTTACTGTTTTCAAAATGTAGAATTTTACTGTTTTTAGGACAGATAGTTGTACCACAAAACATAGTGAATAAATAACTTTTCTATTTGTCTGCTTTATGTCGGCATAATTTTTTAAATGTCCTTAAGTTTTTAAGCAACTTTTTTACATTTTCAGAAAATTTGCAACATAGATTTTTTTTGAGACCAGTTTGGTTATGTTGTGGCTTTGAAGGGCCTGTATGCTTAAACCCCCACAAAATAACCGTATTTCTAAAACTGTACATCAAAAACATTAAAAACAACATTTAGGAAGTTTATTAACCCTTTAAGTATTTCACAGGAATTAAAGGAAAGTGGAGGTGACATTCAATAAAAAGGTTTTAATATTTATTCACCTGATTCTGCAGTTGTTACAAATATCCGTAGTGTAATACTGTACTTGACTCAACCAGAGGTCTCTGACATCCACTATTCAATATTGATGCTTTTTATAATTTTTTTTTTCAGGTTTGCAGAGGCCTGATAAATAATACAAATATTTCTAATATTTACATTTTACTACTTATTACTGGAAAATAATAAAATTCAATAACTTTTGCTGGAATGTTTTTTGGGCACCATGTCACATTCGCATATCCCCTGTAGTTGTATAGTGAAACCCCCCATATAACAGCTTTGTGGTGTAGAATGGGTTGTATATTTTGAGAACATCAGATTGAGGTGCATAAAATGTGCTAAAAACTTTTATTATTTGTTATTTAGGGCATGCCTGAAAAACCCAGCAATTTCATCATTGTTTTTTTGTTTCATTTTTATTATGTGCATTGTGCTGTATAAAAGACATATTGATGTTAGGAAATTTCCACTTACGAAATTCTCCACAGTGGGTTTGCCAGAGAAGCTATTCTCCAAACAGATACAAAATAGGCAAACCAAACAGAGCCCACTCAACTTCTGTCTGCAATCAGTCACCCTGTGGGAAGTAGGATCTAAGGCTACCTCTTGGTGTTCACCAAAGCCCGCCTCAAAGCAAGATGTGCTGAAAAATATCCAGGTTGCCATATCAGAGAGATGTTTCAAAACAAACATGAATGGGAAGATTGACAGGACAAACAACAAGGGACAGGGAAAACAGACCAAAACACAGTACAAACTGGAGTATTAAAACAAACTGGGGTCAAAAGCCAGGAAAGAACGTGATACCAAATCAAGATACAGATGAATAACCAAGAATACAAGCTGGAGTCCAAAACCAGAAAACTCTTCACAAACCGCAAGCAGAGCAAAGGAATATAGCCAGGACACAGGAACAACCATGGGCAAGAAGAACATAGAAAGACTGGTTTTAATACCCCACCTCAGCCCTTGATCGGACGAAGGTTCAGAGCTCAGATAGGTTCTGCTCCAAGTTTAGGCTGAGGCTAAGCAATAGGCATGAAACAATCTTAAAGGGACAGCAACTAAATAAAGTAAAAAGTAAAAACTATGGACCAAGCTCTACAGGACATAAATACCCTCTCACATAAGTATCAATACTGCTGTAAAAATATAAATCCTGGACAAACAAATACATTAAGAAAAATTTATTGAAGGCAGGAAAAAAGGCTATGCATTTCGAGGATTTTAATACCCCTTTATTAGGTCAAAAACTCAGAGCATTAAAACAAAGTGAATGAGCCTGTAGACTACAAAAGAAAAATAGTAAATAACAATCAAAAGTAATACAAATACTACCAATAAAAATGATCACATACCAAGTACGATAATAAGACCTTTAAAGAATATATACAAAAGACATTTATTATGCTAATTATTTAGATGCAAAATTAATATAAAAATGTATATAAAAAGTTAATAAAAAAACTAAATACATAAAATAAAATCCTATTTAAAAGTGTATTTAAGAGCACCTAAATATTAAAGTGCTCAGTGTTAAAATAAAATACACCAAAAATGTTTACATCGTCTCTTAAGAGTAGGCATCCTAACAAATAAACTCAAAGGAGATGACAATGTATATAGAAAATGTATAAACATATCAAAATGAGATCACGCATACACACTGCTTGGACTAATAACGGACTGGAATGTGACAAAAAGATACTAGAAAATCTTATGTACACGTAATAAATAGTGATGAGCGATTACGTCGACTATCGTCATCGGGTCGATAATCGATATCGGCAATTATCAAGACGATTTCCGATAGTCGATAATAGATTATCGCCGATGACCATTAAAGTCTATGGGAGAGGAACAACACCTTCATTCTTACACCCAAACAAGGCTGGAGAAGCTGGAATTAACATCCACAACAGTCAAATGGATACGTGCTACATCTTAGACAACACACTTAGGTTATAAAAGCCAGAGAAAAAAAGTCACAGACCATTCACTATCCCTGTCTTGCACCACAGCATGAGCCTTAAACCTAGATGACCCACAAATTAAAAAGTGCCAGAAGGCAGTATTATTTGAACCATCATTTTACTTGAACTGGACATTGAATATCCCTGTCCTGGAACGCAGCATGATCCCCAAACCTGATTGATCCCAGATTAAAAAGGGCCTGAAAAAGGAGTCTTTGAACCACCATTTTAGTTTCACTGGACATAGACTATCCCTGTCCTGGGCCACAGCATGAGCCCCAAACCTGCATGACCCCCAGATTAAAAAAATGCCAGAAAAAGGAGTCTTTCAACCACCATTTTAGTTGAACTGGACATTGACTATACCTGTTCTGTAACACAGTATGACCATTAAACCTGTCTGACCCACAGGTTAAAAAGTGCCAGAAAAAGGAGTCTTTGAACCACCATTTTAGTTTCACTGGACATTGACTATACCTGTCCTGGGCCACAGCATGAGCCCCAAACCTGCATGACCCCCAGATTAAAAAAGGGCCGGAAAAAGCAGTCTTTCAACCACCATTTTAGTTGAACTGGACATTAACTATATCTGTCCTGGGTAACCTACATCTGTTCAAGTCTTCCTGTACCTCCCTTGTACAATTCAGAGGAATATTTGTATCAGCTATTGTATGCATGCCAGTTTTTTAGTAGTTTAATTCTAGAAAACACAATTTTAAAATAGGATGGAATCCCACCACATCTTTGTTTCTCTTTTTTTAAATGTATTAAATGGGTTGTCTCACTTCAGGGATTGCTAGCTCTGTTAAAGATCTTGCAAAAACAAGTAATTTTGCAATATGTGTCCATTAACACTATCCTACCTATTCCTGTTTCTGACAGCACATCACTCTTGAGCCACTCTTGGCAATTGTGAAGGAAAATTGTCTGTTAGAAACCACATTTTTTACAATAGGACCTGCAGTATAGCTGCATTTCACAGCAACATGCCCCCAAAAATTCAAAACATGACCCTTGAGCCACTTTTGACAATTGTGAAGAACAAATGTCTGTTAGAAACAACATTTTTTTTTATAATAGGACCTGTAGTATTGCTGCATTTCAAAGCAGCATGACCCAAAACTTTATAAAAATTACTTCTCAGCCACTGTTAAAAATTGTGATGGAGAAATGCCACTTAGAAGCCACATTTCTGTTCCAACGGACCATGATTCTAGCTGTATCTCACAGCACCATGACCCCAAAACCATTGACAATGCGAAAAATTCTAAAGATGAAGTGAGTAAATTGAATACGGTTTTGTCATGAAACCTTGGTGTCTTTTACAGTCTCCCCACAGCAAAACCAGCAAAATGAACTTTTGGGAACCGAGAATAAAAATTGCAGTAAGAAATGATCATTTTAAAAAAAAGTTTTCAAGAGGACCATTTCTTTTGGAAGAAGAATGTGAAGTAGACTGGCAACTAATCGGTGACCTCGGCAATTGGGGCCACAACATCATCAGAGATCCATGCCTGATTCATCTTGATGAAAGTCAAACGATCCACATTATCTGTGGAAAGCCGGATGCGTTTGTCTGTAATGACTCCTCCAGCTGTGCTGAAGGTCCGCTCAGATATGACGCTGGCTGCTGGGCAGGACAACACCTCTATGGCGTGGCAAGCGAGCTCAGGCCATTCATCATTTTGGATACCTAGAAGTCTATTGGGGCCGGAACACATCCAAAAACATCGGTGTTAAGACGCAGATAGTCGTGCACCATGATCTTAAGCTGGTCTCTGTCTGTTGTATGTGTGCCCTGCATTACATGCGTTGATGAGGTGGTAATAAAGTTTGCTAGATGTCACCCATTAGGCTTCTGCCACCTTGCCTGCTGCTGCCACTACGGCTACTTGGCACTCTACTGCTGTCACATCGCTGACGTTGTTCCACCGTGACATTTGAAGAACGTGAAGCAGACGAAACAGATGTCTCCAGTTGATCAATCAGCAAGGTCTCCATTTCCTGCATTTTACTCTCTATTTGGGTGGGTGGAAGGAAAGTGCTGAGTTTGGTTTTGTACCGGGGATCCAGGAGGGTGGCCACCCAGTTACTGTTGTTCATTTTGATGGCCTTAATGAGAGGATCATATTGGAGGAAATGGAGCATCCAAGCACTCATGTGAGAGATGGAGCCCTGATTTCCCAAGCCTCTGGGTCGAGGGGCACTAGCAAACTCATCTTCCTCATCTTCCTCCTCCGTCTCAAATTCGCGGCAATCTCTTTCCAAGGCAGGGACGTCGGTAACGTCGGTGTCTAGGAATACCTCCGCTTCCTCTGGCACAGCTTCAGCACAGCCCTGACTTGCCTCAGATGATGCACCCTGAGAGCTGAGGTGCCGCCTTGCACTAGCCCTGGACCCCGAACCACTGCCTAATGAAGACTGATAAAACTGAGAAACTGTCAGGCCTTGTGGATTCGACGGAGAGAAAGGCTCCGTGTCTGCATCTGTGTCCGTCTCCTCCTCCGTCGCTGGTGGGACCTGATGTTTCAGAGTGTCCAATGATCGTTCCAGAACTAAGATCACCACAATGCTCATGCTGACAAGGGCATTTTCCACACTGACCATTTTGGTGGCTTCTTCAAAACTGGCAAGGATGGTGCAGAGCTCTTTCACCTGCCTCCAATCTCGGTGGCTCAACACCCCGAGGTCCGCACCGCTGCTTGTCAGGCCATGTGTCACTTCATACAGCGTAATGGCACTGTGCTGCTGCCACAATCGCTGGAGCATGTGGAGGGTGGAATTCCAGCGTGTTGCCACGTCAACAATGAGACGTTGACGGGGAGGCCGAGCTGAGGCTGCAACGCAGCCAGGCGGGACGAAGCAGGGTGCGAACGGCGGAAGTGCGAACTCAGACCTTGAGCCTTCCTCAGCAGGAAGTCCAGACCCGGGTAGCGCTTTAGAAATTTCTGAACGACAAGGTTAATGACATGTGCCAGGCAAGGGATGTGCTCCAGCCTACCGATCTTAAGGGCGGCCAGCAGATTTCGACCGTTATCGCACACCACCTTGCCTGGCACAAGGTTCTTGCCACCCAGCCAGCGCTAGGTCTAGTTGCGGACAGCTCCTGACCTGTGTGTGGACGGTCTCCAAGACATATTAATTTCAACACTGCCTGGTTTCTCTGGGCACGTGATGCCACCAGAGGACCTTGGGGGAAAGAGTCCTGCACCATCCCTGCGGTTTTGGAGAGCGTGCGCCGAGCCTGAGAGCCACTGTCACCACCAGAGACATCCACCCAGCTCACCCAGTGAGCTGTCACAGAGATATAGCGGCCTTGGCCGAGCTTACTAGTCCATGTGTCGGTGGTCAGATGGACTTTTCCGGACACAGATGCAGACAACGCGCTTGAAATTTTAGATGACACGTGGCTGGCCAGGGCAGGGACGGCTTTTCTGGCAAAGAAATGCCTGCTTGGCATCTGGTATTGAGGTCTGGCAAGGGCAATGATGTGGCGGAACCCATCTGTGTCCACCAGACGGAAAGGCAACATTTCCAAGGCCAAAAGCCTGGCAATGCCGACATTCAGGCTTTTGGCTTTGGGATGGTTTGGGTTAAAGTGTTTCTTCTGCTCCCAAACCTGGAAGACAGAAGGCTGGCTGCTAGACTGGCCGCTGTACGGCGTGCAGGTCGTCAAACTGGCGGAAGGAGAATGGGTAGGATGGGTCTCTGGTGGTGCTGGTGGTACTCGGGCGACGGTGGAGGCTGAAGCGGAGGCTGATCCCTGATCATGACTCTGAGAGACATGGGCAGCTGAGGAACGCTTGGTGGTGGCGGAGGAGGCGGAGACAGAGGGTGTTACAGTGGTTGGAAGCCCGGCATCGGTGTGGCCTTTTTTGGCCAAGTGTTCCCTCCATTTCAACTCATACATTCGCTGCATGTGACTAGACATGTTGGTGGTGGTTAAACACCTAAGATTCTTGCCTCTACTGAGTTTACGGCAAAGGCGGCATATGACATCGCTTGGGTGAATCAAAGGCTTGCTCAAAGAAGGCCCAGGCTTGAGAGGTCCTGGACCTTTTATACGGCGATAACTGAGGAGCGGTGTTTCCGCTGACCGTGGCTGGCGGAATCATATAAGCGGACTTCTCTACCCTCTACCTTTTTGAGGCAGGACCCATATTGACACTACTCCATCGTCTTCCTCCTCGTCCAGTGATAAAGCGCTCGCAAGCAAATTCTGCGGAAAAGACCACGTTGGATCCGCAATGTCGTCATCATCATCATCAACACAGGTGACTTTGTCGTCCTGACATTCTGCATCCAGGAGCTGTGGGCTACAAGCAAGAGGCACTGCAAGGCGTTGCCGAACGCCCGGGATTTTTTCCGATTGACCGGCTTCCTTCTCTTCCTCTGATGGCATCAGTAACTGGGCATCAGAGCAGACAAAATCATCCTCTTTGGCCTCTTGATCTTTTAACATGCCTTCTGACCCCAACCACATTGTGTCATCAAAGAGGTCTTCAGAAAATGGATTATCCACCGTGGTGGGTACACAAGTTGATATTTGGGCTGCCTTTGCTTCATGTTGGACGGATGTTGATTATGCTGATGATGACATTTGTGGCCGTGACTGGGAGGATGAGAAGGTAAGACTGCTGGATGCAGGTTGCATTAACCACTGAAGAACAGATTGGCGACGCTGTTCGATACTGAGATTCACAGGGCCCTGACCCAGCGATGACAGCCCTGATGGTCCAGCAACCGACGATCCACTGGCAAGCGTGTTGTCGCCAGCACTGGAATGAGCACCTTCTCTCGTACCTCTACCTCCATGTGCTACCCCCCTCTTTGCTTACCACCTGCATTTCGCTCCATGTTCAGAAAGATAAAAATTTAAGAAGGTATGGAAGAGTTTTTGAAAGTCTCTTATTAAAAGACGGCAAATCACAGCTATTCTTTCCTATAGCCAACTTGGATTAGAAACTGAAATGTTTCTTGCGAATACCTGTGAAATGCGGTCTGGTGGAAGAACCGTAAGACAAAATCAACAGTGTTCTTCCTTCAGTCCCAGGGATTTACAACTGCCCAGTAGGACTAGGAATTGATAGTTTTCAACAAAATATCATACAAGTGCGCTATCTGCGCCAAACTGAGATTCACCGAGCGCAATAAAACTATTCAGAAGTTACACGGGTGAGAAATTGCGTTTTTGCAGCAATGACAAATGAGAACAGTTGCTAGAAAATGTTTCTATCAGAATTGTCGTACAACGTGGCTATTTGAAAAAAACTAGGGCCGCACCACGTGCAATACAGCTATTTAAAAATTATACGGATAACAAACGGTGGTTTTTGCACCAATGAAATACACCAACAGTAAATACAAAATTTCTGTATTCAAATTTAAGTACAAGGTGGCTCTATGAACAAAAGTGGGCTGCACCAAAGTAAAAAAAACACTCATTTGAAATGTATACGGATAATAAAAGGTGTTTTTTTGCACCTATAAATACACCTGCGGTGACTACAAAATTGCTGTATTCAAATTTAAGTGCAAGGTGGCTCTATGAACAAAACTGGGCTGCATCAAAGTAAAAAAAAACAACTATTTGAAATGTATACGGATAATAAAAGGTGTTTTTTGCACCTATAAATACACCTGCGGTGACTACAAAATTGCTGTATTCAAATTTAAGTGAAAGGTGGCCCTATGAACAAAACTGGGCCGCACCAAATTAAAAAAAACACCTATTTAAAAATTATACGGATAACAAACTATGGTTTTTGCACCAATGAAATACACCAACAGTAAATACAAAATTTGTGTATTCAAATTTAAGTACAAGGTGGCTCTATGAACAAAACTGGGCCGCACCAAAGTAAAAAAAAACACCCATTTGAAATGTATACGGATAATAAAAGGTGTTTTTTGCACCTATATATACACCTGCAGTGACTATAAAATTGCTGTATTCAAATTTAAGTGCAAGGTGGCTCTATGAATAAAACTGGGCCACACCAAAGTAAAAAAAACACCAATTTGAAATGTATACGGATAATAAAAGGTGTTTTTTGCACCTATAAATACACCTGCGGTGACTACTAAATTGATGTATTCAAATTTAAGTGCAACGTGGCTCTATGAACAAGCCTGGCCCGCACCAAAGTAAAAAAAAAACACCTATTTGAAATGTATACGGATACTAAAAGGTGTTTTTTGCACTTATAAATACACCGGTGACTACAAAATTGCTGTATTCAAATTTAAGTGTAAGGTGGCTATATGAACAAAACTTGGCCGCACCAAAGTAAAAAAAAAAAACACCTATTTGAAATGTATCTGGATAATAAAAGGTATTTTTGCACCTATAATTACACCTGCAGTAACTACAAAATTGGTGTATTCAATTTTAAGTGGATGGTGGCTCTATGAACAAAACTGGGCCGCACCAAAGTTAAAAAAAACACCTATTTGAATGTATCCGCTAATAAAAGGTGTTTTTTGTACCTTAAATCACTGCGGGACTCAAAATTGCTTATCAAATTTAATGCAAGGTGGTCTATGAACAAATTGGATGCGCCAAGTGAAAAAATATTAAATTGTTGTACGGATAATAAACGTGGTTTTTGCCCTATAAATACATCTGCGGTAACGACAAAATTGCTTATTCAAATTTAAGTGCAAGGTGGCTCTATGAACAAAACTGGCCGCACCAAAGTAAAAAACACTATTTGACAATGTATCCGTAATAAAAGGTGTTTTTGCACTTATAATACACTGCGGTGACTACAAATGCTGTATTCAAATTTAAGTGTAGGTGGCTATATAACAAATTGGCCGACCAAGTAAAAAAAAAAAACCCTATTTGAAAGTATCGGATAATAAAAGGTTTTTGCACCTATAATTACACCTGCGGTAACTACAAAATTGCTGTATTCAAATTTAAGTGGATGGTGGCTCTATGAACAAAACTGGGCCGCACCAAAGTAAAAAAAAAACACCTATTTGAAATGTATCCGGATAATAAAAGGTGTTTTTTGCACTTATAAATACACCTGCGGTGACTACAAAATTGCTGTATTCAAATTTAAGTGCAAGGTGGCTCTATGAACAAAACTGGGCCGCACCAAAGTAAAAAAAACACCTATTTGAAATGTATACGGATAATAAAAGGTGTTTTTTGCACCTATAAATACACCTGCAGTGACTACAAAATTGCTGTATTCAAATTTAAGTGCAAGGTGGCTCTATGACTAAAACTGGGCCACACCAAAGAAAAAAAAAAAACAAATTGAAATGTATACAGATAATAAAAGGTGTTTTTTACACCTATAAATACACCTGCGGTGACTACTAAATTGCTGTATTCAAATTTAAGTGCAACGTGGCTCTATGAACAAGCCTGGCCCGCACCAAAGTAAAAAAAAAAAACACCTATTTGAAATGTATACGGATAATAAAAGGTGTTTTTTGCACCTATAAATACACCTGCGGTGACTACAAAATTGCTGTATTCAAATTTAAGTGTAAGGTGGCTATATGAACAAAACTGGGCCGCACCAAAGTAAAAAAAAAAAACTATTTGAAATGTATCCGGATAATAAAATGTATTTTTGCACCTATAATTACACCTGCAGTAACTACAAAATTGCTGTATTCAAATTTAAGTGGATGGTGGCTCTATGAACAAAACTGGGCCGCACCAAAGTAAAAAAAACACCTATTTGAAATGTATCCGGATAATAAAAGGTGTTTTTTGCACCTATAAATACACCTGCGGTGACTACAAAATTGCTGTATTCAAATTTAAGTGCAAGGTGGCTCTATGAACAAAGCTGGACTGCGCCAAAGTGAAAAACACATAATTAAATTGTGTACGGATAATAAAACGTGTTTTTTGCACCTATAAATACACCTGCGGTGACTACAAAATTGCTATATTCAAATTTAAGTGCAAGGTGGCTCTATGAACAAAACTGGGCCGCACCAAAGTAAAAAAAAACACCTATTTGAAATGTATCCGGATAATAAAAGGTGTTTTTTGCACTTATAAATACACCTGCGGTGACTACAAAATTGCTGTATTCAAATTTAAGTGCAAGGTGGCTCTATGAACAAAACTGGGCCGCACCAAAGTAAAAAAAAACACCTATTTGAAATGTATACGGATAATAAAAGGTGTTTTTTGCACCTATAAATACACCTGCAGTGACTACAAAATTGCTGTATTCAAATTTAAGTGCAAGGTGGCTCTATGAACAAAGTTGGACTGCGCCAAAGTGAAAAACACGTAATTAAATTGTGTACGGATAATAAAACGTGGTTTTTGCACCTATAAATACACCTGCGGTGACTAGAAAAGTTCTGTATCCTATTGTAAGAACAAAGTGGGTCTTTGAAAAAAACTGAACTGCACCCAAGTGAAAAAAAACCTAATTAAATTGTGTACAGATAATAAAAGTTGAGTTTTGCACCTACCAAATACACCTGCAGTTACTAGAAAAGATCTGTATCCTAATATAAGTACAGGATGCACAACATACAAGTAATAGTTCACCAAAAACTGGCCAAAAACTGTTAATAAAAACCCATTGCAAGTCAGGGTCTAAACACAGTCTGGGCTGCACAATATCCACTCTCCTTTCAAGAGCCTGCCTGCCTGCCAGCCTGTCGGTCTGTGTTCGCCCGCAGCCCCCGCCCCTTCCCCCACCCCCGCGGA
This sequence comes from Phyllomedusa bahiana, assembly GCA_025379985.1. Lineage (NCBI taxonomy): Eukaryota > Metazoa > Chordata > Amphibia > Anura > Hylidae > Phyllomedusa > Phyllomedusa bahiana. Next base: position 189,876 of record JAODAL010000698.1, read on the forward strand.
TGTACAGCGCTAGATGCTCCTTTAAAATTCTCAGCCTAAGTAACTAAAATCTGAAAATCTCTAATCTACCTAAATTCTAATGTTCACAGCTAAAAGCATAGTTGTCTGTGTGATCAAATAGAACAGTTTCGCTGAGCTGTTTTGAGAGAGACCGAGCACACGTCCTGCTCTTATGATACACAGACACACACTGATACTGAACAGGAAGAGCTGTTCTATGTAAAATGAGGTCATGTGATTTTTCCAGCCAATCGCAACCATACACATCCCAGTCATGACGTCGCACACCCAGCTAACCCTGCTCTATTCTCTAAGCCGATTTGCTGGCCGCCAAAATGACAGGAAGCGCCAAAAATGGCACGATATTAATAGATTCTGCGCAGATTTTAACCTAAATTATCGCGTGATCGACAAAATCCGATCAACATAAAAACCGTGCCAATTTAAACTTTGTCGATAATAATCGCTCAACACTAGTAATAAATTGTTAACACGTGTGATAGTAAATGGAATATATTAAGCCTGAACTCAAAGTACAAGAAACTACTAGAATATGATCTATAGTAACACAGATAATAAACAAAAAATATAACTACAAACTTTAAAATATGTTACCATATGCTTTATTTAGGAACAAGATTGTTGACCCTATAGATCCAATAGATTTCTCGCTAGGCCATTGTATCAAAGATAGTTATTGATTACCTCCGAACCATGCTTAAAATTTCAATTTAAATTTGCTAAAATCAAAATTACGATGTCTAGAAGCACTGTAAGCGACATGTATGAACGGGGTTGCGTCATTTGTTTAGCATGCATTGAGCCAAACAAACTGTTATAGCCCTGCTCTAGAGACGTATGAACTGTCATACGGCAAAACTGGGAGCATTGTACGCCAGACATGACACTTTTCAATGCGCCACTGATGCAGGGTGTGTCGCACCAGAATCGTATGATGCAGCAAAAATGTGCCAAAGTTTGGCGCAAAACTGTTGTGCAAATTCTTATTCAGGGGCTTGTTTACTGGCTTCTACTGGCCTGCCTTGATGAGCTGCTGAGGACACCAGATCTGTAGCTAGAGCAACCAGCGCTGGCAGCCTATCAGGAGCGATAGAGCAGGTTTGTAGCTATAGTAACCTGAAGATCTGATGCAGCCCATACAAGTGGGTATATCTAGGAATAGGTAGGACACTGATAATAGACTCGTATTGCAAAGTGACTTGTTTTTGCAAGATCTTACACATGTAAAAATGATCTCTGTAGTGAGACAACCCCTTATATAGATAATCCCTAACACATAGCCTTAATGACCTCATAGTTCAGCCTACGCATTGTAGAATATGCCAATATTTGGAAAAAATTCTATTTATATTTTTGATCATCCTGATTGTATTGGGCAATGACAGAATTTTTACAATCTTGGACTCCACTGCAGGAAACTGTCAGGTCGCGATCCCAGACATGGTCACTGGCTGAGGCGCGTAGTCAGGCAGAGCGCAGATCAGGGCAGGCAGAGTTCTTTCATAGTCTTAAATGTAGTGTCAGGGAATGGGTGTACAAGGGCACAGGGGCACACAATAAAGGGGATAAAAAATTTGATCCCACTGCAACCTCAGTTATGCACCAGGGAAGGAGAAAATCACAATCACAGAGGGATCTCTGGGGCACAATCTATCTCGGACACAACACTCAGGACCCACCTTCTTCTGCACAACTAGGGGGCAACCAAGGGATATGCCATCACTGCTTACAATCGGCTCTCTTAAAACTCAGCCTACACTATGAGCATGTACCCCCACATGGTCAACAGTCCCCTCAACACCCACACTGCCACCATCTTAAAAAGGAATTTTCTAACTCTTCAGAGCTACATGGGGTTTATTAGGGCAACAAGGCAAAACTATCAAAGTTGTAAGCTTTAATATACAGGTACAGTGCTTAGGTGAAACAAATTACAAAATATCAGGCATCTATAAAAACATGCAGTACAGCAATAAAAAGGAAGAAAATAACGAAAAAAAAAGGACCTTTCCAATTTGATCGGCTAAAGAAACTGAGCTGAGGAGCACAACTGAAAAGAATCAGACAGATCTGCGATTGGCAATTCCTGGAAGTGACCGTAGGCTTTTGCCTTCAAGCCTTTCTTCCTGATAGGAAGTTTGAGTCGAACATTTAGATTTTTTTTAACTCGAACTGAACATTTTACTGTTTCTTCGAGTAAATGTTCGAGTTTGAGAGGCGTGCGACACACCATTTTAATAGTTTTCAGCACCTTTCTGCACTCTTGGCGGCTATCCGATCAGTGCGGAGCACAGAGAAGTGTCAGAAGCGTCATCGCAGAGGGGTGGGGCTCTCAGTGGCTGCTAAAATCACATGACCATGTTATATATATTTCATTCTATTGCGTTCTGAACGGCATTTTCATCTCACTCTCTGTACTGTATAGAGTGCTCTCTGCTTGCTTGCTTGCTGGCATGCAGGCACAAGATTTGTTTATTAGCGACAGGAAAAGCTGCTATTTAGATTAGTTAGGCAGTTAGGGGGGTGTACAGCAAGCTTTGGGAATCAAGACGTAGTTAGATAGCGTTTTCCTCTCCATAGACAGCAATAGTTAGGGAGTTTGGAATTGCTGGCTGCATCTTTTCCACACCCAGAAGCTGTTATTTGGTGACATTTGCAGGCTCACATAACACCTAACTCTAAAAGACATATTTTACAGAGTGTTTGGATTTGTTAAATCATACTCAGTGCCTAAAAGTTCCATTTTTGCAGTATTAGGGGTGAAATCATTTTATAACACACCATCTCCAATTCTCCTATACAAAGAAATATATTCTAAATAATGATTGGTTGGCGAAAATTATACTGAGTGTAGAAAACTTCATTTTTGCAGTTTTGGGGGTTCAGTAATTATATAACACATCATTTCTAGATCTCTTACACAAAGAAAGTTATGTTAATTAGTGGTTGGTTGGTGAAAATTATTCTGAGTGGAGAAAAGTTCATTTTTGCAGTTTTGAGGGTGAAATAGCTTTCAACTATACCATGTGTTATAGTCATACAGATGTATATCCAGGAAATAGAGTTCTCTCTGTTGCTAAATATTACTCAACACCAAAAAGTGTATTTTGGCCACATTTTAAGTCCACATAACGCTGCAATATGCCAGTGTGTTATTGTGATCCACATATATATATACTTCTCTCTTTTTAATGACATATATCTTGTGCCACGCGGAGAGCTATAATATTTAGCTTTTGAAAATGGAGAGAACTAGAGGTGGTAAGCGAGCAAGGAGTGGCATAGGAAGGGGAGATAGGGGTACAAGTCAAGGCACCCATTCCAGTGCTCCGGACAAAACACAAGCGAGCAAGCGAGTCAGTTGTAGAACCGTCTTGCCTCTCATCGCTTGCTCAGTTACCTGTGTGTCTCGTTACTGGACAGCGTCGACAATCTGTTCTTCAGTGGTTATCAGACCCTGCATCCAGCAGTTTTACCTCCTCTTCCTCTCAGTCAGGGCCACAAATGTCATCATCATCATCAGTCCAATCTGAAACAAGCACGGACCGCATGTCACAACCCAATATACAGACCATTCCAAATAATCCATATTCTGAAGCGCTCTTTGAGCACAGAATGTGGTTGGGGTCAGAAAGCATTTCAAAAGATCAAGAAGCCAAAGAGGATGTTTTTTTCTGCTCTGGCGCCCAATCAATAAGGCCCTCAGAGGAGATGAAGGAAGCTGGTCCGTCGACAGAATTACCGATCGATCAGCAATGCCGCGCAGTGCTTGTGGCTTCTAGCCCGCAGCTTGAGGATGTAGACTTTGAGGAAGAGGAAGTCATCTGTGATGGTGATAACATTGCAGATCCAACGTGGTCTTTTGAGCAGCAGCTGGCGAGTGCATCATCAGTGGAGGAGGAAGATGATGTTGTAGTGTCAGTGCTGGTCCGGCCTCAGAGAGGGAAAGGGCAGTGACACAAGTCCGCTGACATTACTCCACCAGATGTGGTCAGTGGTGGCAGTGGGAAAACTGGTACTAGGTTTTCACAGTCAAAGAGGTCCAGACCTGTGAATCCTGGGCTATTTTCGTTCAAGCCACAGATTCGCTGACTGACGTAATATGCCAGATTTGCTTTCAATGTGTCAGTAGAGGAAAAAATAAAAAGAGTTTAAGCACCACAAGCATGACCAGGCACATGCATGGAAAGCATGAATTGCTGTGGAATAGTCACATGGAGTAAAAAGGCCACACAGGTCCTGGGTTTCCAACCACTGTGACATCTTCTGCCTCTTCCTCCTCCATCACTTCCTCTGCTGCCGATGTGCTGGAACAGCATGAGCAAGCACCATCCCCAGTCCCAGACACTGTCGGCTGATTCCCACCACCAGCAACACAGCCTACATCTTCCCCTTCCACCAGTATGACCTGCACGCCATACAGCAGACAGTCTGGCAGCCAGCCTTCTGTGTACGAAATGTGGGAGCCCAATCATCCCAAAGCCAAAAGCCTGAATGTCAGCATTACCAGGCTGTTGGCCTTGGAAATGTTGCCTTTGCACCTGGTGGACACAGATGAGTTCTGCCACTTCATGGCCCTGGCATGCCCCCAATATCAGATGCTGAGCAGGCATTTCTTTATACCTTTCAATGGCACATATAGCAGGCATTTCTTTGCCAGAAAAGCTGTCCTTGCCCTGGCCCGTCAGGTTGCAGAACAGATCTCCAGCGCATTGGCTGCATCTAGTCCACAAAAGTCCATCTCACTAAAGACACATGGACTGGTAAGCACAGTCAAGGGTGTTACATCTCACTGTCTGCTCACTGGGGGAGTTTGGTGAATGACATTGCCTCTGGTGATGGGTCTGGGCTGACACTCTTCCACACTGCTGGAATGGTGCAGAGTCCTTATCCATAACTTCAACAGGTAACATCATGTGCCAAGAGAAACCAGGTCGTTCTCAAATTAATTTGAATTGGAGACTGTCAACAAACAGGTCAAGAGCTGTGGAGGGCTCTGAACCCTCAGACCGACCAGTGGCTGGGTGCTAAGAACCTGGCGCCAGGCAAGGTTCGTCATGAACCTGGTCGTGCAGAAATTGCTCAAGCGCTACCCAGCTCTTGACTGTCTGCTGAGGAAGGCTTGAGGTCTTAGCTCACACTTCCGGCATTCACACCCTGCTTCTGCACAACTGGCAGCGTTGCAGCATGATCTGGGCCTCCCCATCAACCATCTGATATGTGATGTGGCAACTAGGGATGAGCAATGACAAAAGTTGAAATCGGCAAGATTATTACAATTATCAGCTTTTCGCGATGATGCGATAATTTCCCTTAAAATAATCATCATCATGTATTACAATCGTGATCTTTTCGGCGCTCCCTGTAATTTTGGCGGCCAGCCAATCAGCGCAGAGCACAAAGAGGGGTAAGGGAGGTGAATGACATCAGCACTGGTCTGTGTAGGGATATCATTGGCTGCTAAAATCAAATGACCTCATTTTATCTATGTGACAGCCCTTCCTGCTTAGCCTCATTCGGTTTCACTCTCTGACTAGAGAACAACATATTGCTATCTGTCTGAGAAAGCTTTTTTCAAAGCTGGGAGAGACAGTTTAACATAGTTTTTAAAACAGAAAAGCATCCTTGTTAGAGTAGGTAGCAAGTTTAGGGTATAGCCAGATTAGAGATTTGTAGTTACTATTTAGTTAGAGATCTGTAAAGGTGACCCTGTTCTGTGAAATCACAGTGAAATAGCACAGTTTTTACTTATTTTTTGCCAGCAGGCACCCAACTGAGTTGAAAGTGTCCCTTTCTTGTTGGTTGCAGTTCTATTGGTCTCTGTGCTTGTCAGTTTGGGGCAAATAGCGCACTTGTCCGATAATTTAGTGACAAATATTCTATTTTAACTGTTGCTTGTTAGTGGTGTCAAAACACCATATTTAATCCATATAACTTGGTAAATAGTTCTATTGTACTCCGTGCTTCTCAGTTTGGCGCAAATAGGGGACTTGTCAAATAATTTGGTGACAAATATTCTATTTTAACTTTTGCCTGTTCCCACGGTGCCAAAACATCATATTTAATCCATATAACTTGGCAAATAGTTCTATGGCACTCCATGCTTCTCAGTTTGGCGCAAATAGAGGACTTGTCTGATAATTTGGTGACAAATATTCTATTTGAACTGTTGCCTGTTCTCAGCGGTGCCAAAACACCATATTTAATCCATATAACTAGGCAAATAGTTCTATTGCAATCTGTGCTTCTCAGTTTGGTGCAAATAGGGGACTTGTCCGATAATTTGGTGACAAATATTCTGTTTGAACTGTTGCCTGTTCTCAGCATTGCTAAAACACCATATTAATCCATATACTGTAACTTGGCAAATAGTTCTATTGCACTCCGTGCTTCTCAGTTTGGTGTACATAGCGCATTTATCCGATAATTTAGTGACACATATTCTATTTTAACTATTGCTTGTTAGTGGTGTCAAAACACCATATTTAAGCCATATAACTTAGTAAATAGTTCTATTGCACTCTGTGCTTCTCAGTTTGGCGCAAATAGGGGACTTGTCAAACAATTTGGTGACAAATATTCTATTTTAACTGTTGCCTGTTCTCAGCGGTGCCAAAAATCCATATTAAATCCATATAACTTGGCAAATAGTACTATTGCACTCCGTGCTACTGAGTTTGGCACAAATAGGAGACTTCTCCGATAATTTGGTGACAAATATTCTATTTCAACTTCTGCCTGTTGTCAGCGGTGCCAAACCACCATATGTAATCCATATAGCTTGGCAAATAGTTCTATTGCACTCCGTGCTTCTCAGTTTGGCGCAAATAGGGGACTTGTCCGATAATTTGGTGACAAATATTCTATTTTAACTGTTGCCTGTTCTCAGCGGTGCCAAAACACCATATTTAATCCATATAACTTGGCAAATAGTTCTATTGCACTCCGTGCTTCTCAGTTTGGCACAAATAGGGGACTTGTCCATAATTTGGTGACAAATATTCTATTTTAACTGTTGCCTGTTCTCAGCATTGCTAAAACACCATATTAAATCCATATAACTTGGCAAATAGTTCTATTGCACTCTGTGCTTCTCAGTTTGGCGCACATAGCGCATTTGTACGATTATTTGGTGACAAATATTCTATTTTAAATGTTGCCTGTGCTCAGTGGTGCCAAAACACCATAATTAATCCATATAATTTGGCAAATAGTTCTATTGCACTCCATGCTCAGTTTGGCGCAAATAGCGCACTTGTCCAATAATTTGGTGACAAATATTCTATTTCAACTGTGCCTATTCTCAGCAGTGCCAAAACACCATATTTAATCCATATAATTTGGCAAACAGTTCTGTTGCACTTGTGCTTCTCAGTAGCGCACTTGTACGATAATTTTGTGACAATTATTCTATTTTAACTGTTGCTTGTGCTCAGTGGTGTCAGAACACCATATTTAAGCCATATAACATAACAAATAGTGCTATTGGTCTCCGTGCTTGTCAGTTTGGAGCAAATAGCACACTTGTACGCTATTTGCTAGTCCTGCTTGGCAGTTGTAAATCTCAGGGACTGAAGGAAGAACACTGTTGATTTGGTGTTACGGTTTTTCCACCAGACTGCATTTCGCAGATATTCTATAGAAACAGTTCTGTTTCTAATCCTAGTTGGCAGTTGGAAATTAGAGGGATTTAAGAACACCTGTCATTTGCTGCCTTTGAGTACAGTTTTTCAATAAGAGACTGTGAAAAAATCTTCTATACCTTTTACATTTTAATCTTTCTGAAAATGGAGCGAACTACAAGTGGTAAGCGGGAAAAGAGGGGTGTAGGACCTGGAGCTAGAGGTACAAAAGAAGGTGCTACTTCCAGTGCTGGGGACAACACGCAAGCCAACAGGACCGTCAGGCCTGTCATCACTCGGTCGGTGCCCTGTGAATCTCAGTAACGAACAGTGCTTCAGTGGTTAACGCAACCTGCATCCAGGGTTTTAGCTCCCCGTCCTCTCAGTCACGGCCACAAATGTCATCGTCATCATCATCGTCAGCATCTGTCCAACCTGAAGCGAAAGTAGCCCAAATGTGAAGTCATGTGCCCACCACTGTGGATAATCCATGTTCTGAAGACCTCTTTGATGACACAATTAGGTGGAGGTCAGAAGGCATTTCAGAAGATCGAGAGGTCAAAGAGGATGATTTTGTCTCCTCTGATGCCCATTTACTGATGCGATCAGAGGAGGAGAAGGAATTTGGTCAGTTGGCACAAATCACATGCAGTGGCAACGCCTTGCAGTGCCTGTAGCTTGTAGCCCACAGATCCAGGATGTAGAATGTCAGGACAAAGAAGTCACCTGTGATGATGATGATGACATTGCGGATCCAATGTGGTCTTTTCAGCAGAATTTGCTTGTGAGCGCTTCATCAGTGGATGAGAAGGAAGACAATGGGGTAGTGTTAGTACGGGTCCGGCCTCAAAAAGAGAGAGGGCGGTCGTACAAGTCTGCTGAGATTATTCCGCCAGCCATGATCAGTGGTGGCAGCAGAAACACTGCTATTCGCTTATTGCCGTCGAAAAAGTCCAGGACCTATGAAGCCTGGGCCTTTTTCGATTAAGCCTCAGATTCGAGCAACGTCATATACCGCATTTGACGTAAACATATCAGTAGAGGGAATAATCTAAAGTGTTTAACTACCACCAACATGACTAGTCACATGCAGCGAATGCACGATCTAACATTGAGGAATCACTTGGCGATAAGAGGCCATATCGGTCCTGGGCTTCCAACCACTGTCACACCCACTGTCTCCGCCTCCTCCACCTCTGCCACTTCCAAGACCAAGTGTTCCTCTGCTGCCCATTTCTCTCAGCGGCATGAGCAAGGATCAGCCCAAGTGCCAAACACCGTCACCCGAGTACCACCAGCACACCCAGAGACACAGCTTACCGCTTCTCCTTCCACCAGTTTGACTGGCACGTTATACTTCAGCCAGTCTAGCAGCCGGCCTTCCGTGTACCAGGTGTGGGAGCAGAAGAAACACTTCAACCCAAACCATCCCAAAGCCAAAAGCCTGAATGTCGGCATTGCCAGGCTTTTGGCCTTGGAAATGTTGCCTTTCTGACTGATGGACACAGATGGGTTCTGCCACGTCATGACCCTTGCCTGCCCACAATACCAGATGCTGAAAGGCTTTTATTTTCCCGAAAAGCCATCCCTGCCGTGGGCAGCCACGTGTCATCTAAAATCTCCAGCGCGTTGTCTGCACCTGAGTCCGGCAAAGTCCATCTGACCACCGATACATGGACTAATAAGCACGGTCAAGGCAGCTATATCTCTGTTACAGCTCACTGGGTGAGTTAGGTGGATGTCTCTGGTGATGACTGGCTTCTCAGGCTCGGCGCATGCTCTTCAAAACTGCGGGGATGGTGCAGGGTTCTTTCCCCCCAGGTCCATGGGTAGCATCTCGTGCCTAGAGAAACCAGGCCATGTTGAAATTAATGTGTCTTGGAGACCGTCAACACACAGGTCAAGAGCTGTGGATGACTCAGTGCAATGAGACCAAGCGGTGGCTGGGTGACAAAAACCTGGTGCCAGGCAAGGTGGTGTGCGATAACGGGCGAAATCTACTGGCTGCCTTTACGATCGGTAGGCTGAAGCACATCCCTTGCCTGGCACACATCATGAATCTTGTCGTTGAGAAATTTCTAAAGCACTACCTGGGTCTTGACTGCCTGCTGAGGAAGGTTTTAGGTCTGAGCTCACACTTCCGCCATTCGCACTCTGCTTCATCCCGGCTGGCTGCGTTACAACGCCATCTTGGCCTCCCCGTCAACCGTCTCATTGTTGACATAGCAACACACTTGAATTCCACCCTCCACATGCTCCAGCGATTGTGGCAGCATGTACTGCCTTTACGCAGCACGAAGTGGCGCATGGCCTGACAAGCAGCGGTGTGGACCTCGGGGTGTTGAGTCACCGAGAGTGGAGGCAGGTGAAAGAGCTCTGCACCATCCTTGCGAGTTTTGAAGAAGCCACCAAAATGGTCTGTGCGGACAATGCCCTTGTCAGCATGACCATTGTAGTGATCTTAGCTCTGGAAGTGTTGGACACTGTGAAACAGCAGGTCCAACCAGCGACGGAGGAGGAGGCGGACACAGATGCGGACACAGAGCTTTACTCCCAGTCGGATCAAGAAGGCCTGACAGTTTCACAACTTTATCGGTCTACATTAGGCGATGATTCGGGGTCCAGGGCTGGTGCAGGGTGGCGCTGGAGCTCTCGGGGTACAGCGTCTGAGTCAAGTCAGGGCTGTGTTGATGCTGAGGAGGAGGATGAGGCATGGCTGGACAACAACGGTACCGATGTCCCTGCCTTGGAAAGAGGTTGGCATGGATTTGAGGTGGAGGGAGAAGATGAGGAAGATCAGTTTACTAGTGCCGTTCGACCACAAGGCTTGGGAAATCAAGGCTCTATCTCTCACATGAGTTCTTGGATGCTCCATTTCCCCCAACATGATCATTGCATAAAGGCAATCGAAATGAACAACAGTTACTGGGTAGCAAACTTCCTCGATCCCCGTTACAAAGCGAAACTGAGCACTTTCCTTACACCCACCCAAATTGAGAGTAGAATGCAGGAATTTGAGACCATGCTCATTGATCAACTGGAGACATTTGTTGTGTCTGCTTATGTCAGCAACGTGACAGCAGTAGAGTGCCAAGTACCCGTCGCAGCAGCAGCAGGCATTGGGGCAGAAGCCTAATGGGTGACCTCTTGATATCCTTATTTACTACCTCACCTACACATGTAATGCAGGGCACACATATAACACACAGAGACCGGCTTAAGATCATGGTACATGACTATCTGCGTCTCAACATCGATGTTTTTGGATATGTTCAGGATCGACTTCTCGGTATCCAAAATGGATGAATGGCCCGAGCTCGCTCGCCACGCCATAGAGGTGTTGTCCGGCCCAGCAGCCAGCGTCATATCTGAGCGGACCTTCAGCACAGCTGGAGGAGTAATTACAGACAAACGCATGCGGCTTTCCACAGATAATGTGGATCGTTTGACTTTCATCAAGATGAATCAGGCATGGATCTCTGATGATGTTGCCAAGGTCACCGATTAGTTTCTGGTCTACTTCATATTCCTCTTGAAAAAGAAATGGTCCTCTTGAAAAAATGTTTTTTTTTAAATTATCATTTCTTGCTGCAATTTTTATTCTGAGTGCCCAAAAGGTCATTTTTGCTGCTTTTGTGGTTAGGAGACTGTAAAAGACAGCAATTGTACATGGTTTCATGAAAAAAACATATTCCTTTTACTCCTTTCTTCATGAAAGTTTTAAGCACTGTCAATGGTTTTGGGGTCATGGTGCTGTGAAAAACAGATATAATCCAGGTCCTTTGGTATGGAAATGTGGTTTTTAAGTGGCATTTTAACAGTGACAGAGAAGTCATTTTTATAATTTTTGGGGTCATGGTCCTGTCCAAAACCAGCTATGCTACAGGTCCTATTATAAAAAATGTGGTTTCTAACAGGCATTTGTTCCTCACAAATGCCAACAGTCACCGAAAGATGATGTTTTGAATTTTTGGGGGCATGCTGTTGATGCTGTTGTAAAAAATATTTATAATACAGGTCCTATTGTTAAAAATATGGTTTTTAACAGGCATTTGTTCTTCGCAATTGTCCTTTTTTTTTTTCAACTAGGTTTTATTGATTTGGTGATCAGTACACAGACGCTATGAACAATCTGTACATTTTAACCTTAAACTCTAGTAAAATGGAAATCTAGGAATAAAAACATGAATGAAAAAATTAAAAATCAGAATCCAAAAAACCAGCGGCTTTTTCAACTTGAAGTTCAAAATACAAGGTTTTTTTTGTCGAAAATAACAGAGCACCACTCGTACCAGTATCTGCAATGCACTAGCTTAAAACCCATTCTCTGCAAAGGGAGATGGTGAAGAAAAAAAGAATCCTGAACACAAAAAACGATAATATAGCTGCCCTGGGGAGTGACGTGATTGACAATTTAACCGCTTTTTTTCGTAGTAATTTTTTTCATGACTTACCAGTACTTCACATCACACTCACTACACACTCGAAGGTTTCAAAAAGATTCACTTTTACATAGTTACTGAAATGAACATAAAATAACAATACCCAAAAATAGTAAAAATATGGTAACAATACAATAAAAAAAAATAGAAAAACAAAGAAATGGTTCCCTCCTATTTTAAAAATGTGTTCTCTAGAATTAAACTACTAAAAAACTTGAATTTACAAAATAGCTGATAAAAATATTCCTCTGAATTGTACAAGGGAGGTACAGGAACCACTGATAAAAGACTTGAACAGCAGTAGGTTATTCAGAGGACATGGAGTATGGAGGATATTCTCCACCCTAGGAACAGAGACAATTTCCTCCAGCACGTTGAGTAAAACAAGAAAAAGAAATCCAAGAAAAAGTGCACCTGGGTGGAACAGGAGCATCATCCACCAGCAATTCCAAGGGGAGCTTAATTGGTCCGCACTCATACGGAGGGGTAAACGCTCTCGTAGAGGCAGAAATTTCTCAAGTGCTACCAAGGTCTTGACTGTCTTCTGAGGAAGGATTGAGGTCTTAGCTCACACTTCCGCCATGCGCACTCTGCTTCGGCCCAACTGTTTTCGTTGCTGTATCATAAGGGCATTTTTGCCGTATTAATAGATGACTGACAGCAGCCTTGGCTCTCACGCACCCACTCTAAGTCCGGCCCTGCCAGCTGAACCTGCGTGTTAATAGATGACGGACGCCAGTCCTGGCTCTCACTGCACCCACTGTAAGTCCAGCCCTGACAGCTGAACCTCTGTGATCCACGTTCACAGCCTCACCCTCCTTGATCAGTAATTTCCTTCAACCCACTTGACAGTAGAATGCAGGATTTTCAGACAGGCCTCGTTGAGCAACTGGGAACATCTGTTTCATCTGCTTCACATTCTAATGTCACGGTGGAACAACCTCACCAATGTGACAGCAGAAGAATGGCAAGCAGCTGCAGCAGCAGCAGCATTGGAAAACTAGTTTTTTAAAATAGATAATTTCTTATTGCAAATTTTTATGCTGATGGTCCATAAGGGCACCTGTGCGGGTTTTTCTGTCATGCTGCGGTACAGGAAAGGGATAGTGAATGTCCATTTCAACTAAAATAGTGGTTCAAAGACTACTTTCTTCCGGCACTTTGTCATCTGTGGGTCATGCAGGTTTTTGGGTCATGCTACAGTACAGGACAGGGATAGTCAATGTCCAGTTCAACTAAAATAGTGGTTCAAAGACTACTTTCTTCCAGCACTTTTTAATCTGTGGATCATGCGGGTTTTGGGGTCATGCTGCGTTACAGGACAGGGACAGTTCATGTGTATTTCACTAAAATAGTGATTCAAAGACTACTTTCTACAGGCACTTTTTAATCTGATGGTCCATAACGGCATCTGTGTGGGTTTTGGGTCATGCTGCATTAAAGGATAGGAACAGTCAATGTGTATTTCACTAAAATAGTGGTTCAAATACTTGTTTCTTCTGGCACTTTTTATTCTTAGGGTCCATAAGGGCATCTGTGCAGGTTTTGGGGTCATGCCACTGTAAAACACAGGGATATTCAATGTCCTGTTTACTAAAATAGTGGTTCAAATACTTTTTTTTTAAAACAAAATCAAGTTTTATTAATGAATATGCAAGATAAACATCATTTGTACAAAAGAGCAGCACATATAATAAAAAAGGCAGAAAAAGAGTTTGTTATTCAAATGTGACACAGTACTGGAACTATAGCAAAGATTTCGTACAATGACTTTACAGAATATAAACCAATCCCAATTTTACAACATACAGTTATAATAGAATAACATGAAAACTTGACTGATATAACAACTGAAATGAAAGTAAAACCAAACTTTAAACTAAAACCTTGTGGGTGTACCCCTTTCATCTTCCCAAGTGGGAAATTATACACTGATACAGGAAACATCAATAAGTTGTAGTAACCACAAAATGACGATCCCAAGGTCAGAGTGGCGCCAATAGCATGGATGGGCACACGTAAAACCCAACTCTCCTGACACGCACACTGGGCAAAGCCTGCTAAGCACATCTAAGTTACGTAAGGGATTGCCAAGGCTGTATGTGTAGAGTCACTCCAATCCTGCTAAGTCTTAAAAAACTTGTCAGGGCACCCACGATGCATATAAATATACTTTTTAAATGGGAGAGTGGCATTCACAGATTTTATCCAGTCCAGCAGACCGGGGGCGTAAGAGGACAGCCAGTACCGAGCTACAGTTTTCCTGGCAGTAAACAAAAGTTTGGTAAGACATGTACGGATCACCAGGGATGAATATTCCTCAGGATCTAAATACAATAAACATACTTTTGGGTCATCTGGTACAGGGCAACCCATTTTATCATTCAAGAACCTGAAAATTTGTTGCCAAAAGTCCTGGATCTTAGGACAAGCCCATAATAAGTGGAAAAAGGAGTCTGGGACAGACATTTTGGGCACACGTCAGGAATCTCTGGTTTGAATTTATGCAGATGCGTGGTGGTATAGTATGCTTGGTGTAAGATATATATTAATGGGTTACTCTCTCTCCATATTTTGGGGATACCATCTTAGGGGTCTCCAAGGCTATTGCCCGCTAGTCATCCGTTATGGCTCTTATGTCCCTCTCCCAAGGGCCCCTTTTCACCTGAAATGGGTCATCCAACGTTTTCCTCAACAACAACGCATCGAAACATATTATGAGGCCCCATGGGGGGTATCAACAGAAGGGGTATAGGAAATTCTTGAAAAGCGATTCTACTCTCCGGGAATTGCGTATGCGCACGTAACTGGAAATGCTGTAAGAAATTAGTGTTAGGAATGCAATATTCCCTAGCTAGATCTTGAAATGTCCTTAGCGTCAAGTTTTCGTATAACTGAAATAGGTATATCACTCCCTTCATCTGCCACATAGAACCCTCCAGCGGTAGGAGCTCCTGTATACTATTATTATTCCAAAGAGGAGTATATGCATATACTCCCGTTTGGTAGTACAATTCTTTTACCTGCTTCCACACCAGAAGGCATTGTTTGAGAATAAGAGGGCATTGGCAGCGATGGATAGATCTAAGGGGTAATGAAAAAAGAAAGTGAAAGGGGTGCGAATACACCGAGTTCCAAGGTTTAATTAGAAGCTCCATAACCCTTCGAAAATCCATCCCCTGCCATCTAACCAAATGGGAGAGCTGAGCTGCCCAATAGTACGTTTGCAAGTCGGGAAAGGAAGCACCTCCCCGATCCCAGGGATGTTGCAGGACATGCATAGAGAGGCGGGCCCTACCATTATTCCAGATTAAGGAAAGTAGAATGGAATTTAAAGCCCTAAATATCGAGGAATTTAGGTATATCGGAGATTGAATAAGGACATATCCAATATTAGTGAAAATAATCATCTTCACTAAGCTAATCCTGGCCATAAATGACAAAGGCAGCTTGCTCCACCCCTGAATCCTATTACGGAGGAAGACCACAAGCGGGCCAATATTTATTTATTTAGAATTTATAGCATCATTGATTCCAGGGCGCTGTTCATTTAAGAGGGTTACGAACATAACATAAGTCGAACAAGTTCAATGCTGACAGTATGTGACAATCAACTGGCACAGAGGGAAAGAGAACTCTGCCCGCGAAGGCTTACAATCTACAAGGTCATAGAACTCCGACAGGGACCTGGATATAGTGACTCCCAGATAGGCAATTTGAGAGGACCACTGCAACGGCAGAAAAGAGATCTGCTGTGAGGGGGCAAAAGTACTAAAGGCATCAAATGGGACTTGTCAATATTAACTTGTAGGCCGGAGTATTGACTGAATGTACTCACAACCTCTAAGGCTCTAGGAAGTGAGGTCTCCGCATCACGGCAAATACAGTGGGGCAACATCTGCATACAAGCTGATTTTCTCGTGCAGAGAACCCATTTCAAATCCAATTATATTCGGGTCTGCTTGCACTCAAGCCGCTAAAGGCTCAATTACCATAGCAAATAGAAGCAGCGATAGGGGACATCCCTGTCTGGTACCCCTTCTCAAAGACAGGGAGTCTGAAATGAGGTCGTTTACTCCAACTTTGGTGACTGGCTGGTAGTACAGAAGCTTGACACAGGAGATAAAGGATGGACCGAACCCAAATCTATGAAGGACAAACCACAGATAATTCCATTCCACAGAGTCAAAGGCCTTGTTTGTATCTAGGGATACTAGTATCCTAGTCCCTACATTAGAGTGGGGAGCCTGCATATTCATAAACAAACGGCACAGCCCGTCTGATCACCGTGTACAAGAGAAAGAATGACGGAATTAATACGGATAGCCACAACTTTTATCCAATATCTTAACATCCGTCTGCAGGAGGGATATTGACCTATACGATAAGTACAATCCAGGGTCTCTACCGGTTTAAAGGATTACAACAATTAGTGCCTAAAGCATCAAGCGGAGGCAGGACGCCTTATTTTGCTTCTTTTAAACAATCTAAGTAACATTGGGCCAAAGTACTCAGAGTCTTGTTTAAAAAACTCTATAGGTAACCCGTCTGTCCCAGGGGATCTGGCATTTTTAAATGAGGCAATAGCTACTTGAATCTCCTCAGGGGAAATAGGGACATCCAAGTCGGCACACTGCTCCGCAGTGAGAGAAGGCAGTTCTACACCTTGTAAATATTCCTGTGTCTCTACCTCAGAAACCGAGGTGTGAACATCATACAAGTCTGCATAGAACCTGCGAAACTCCTCCGCCACCTTTTTAGGGTTTGAAATAGCCCCCCACTAAGCTGTCACAAACATGTGATTACTGGGGGTTCGTGAGATTTCTGTGCCATACAGGCCAAGAGTTTACCACAGTGCTTGCTCATTTTATAAAATGACTGCCTAGTGAAAAATGCGGTATGCGTCTCCCGGTCCTGCAGTAATTGTGCATATATTTTCTGCCGTAGGAGCCATCTGGACTTATTCTCCTCAGATGGATCCCTAATATAGTTCAGTTGCGCCTACGCCACATCTCGTGCTAGTGTGTCAGTCTTAGTCGCATAAGAGCGCTTTAAATCAGCGACAGCAGTGGAGAGTTCTCCCGTAACATATGCCTTAAATGCATCACAAATGGAAAGAAGGTAGGAGTGGCGCTCGTTTATCAATAAAAAATCCACCCTTTTATCAGTGGATTGAGCAGAGGGCAGGAGGAGCGCAAACCAATAGGGATTGAAGCGCCAGGATTTGGGTCTAACAAGGTCTGACCAAGTTAGACGAAGTACCACAGGGGAATGGTCAGAAACCGGACGGGATAAACATTTACACTCAACAACATAGGGAAGGAGTTGCCTATTTATAAGGGCCAGGCCTATTCTAGACAATGCATTATATCCAGGCAAAAAACAAGAGTACTGGGAAGTTTCGGGTGGTGGGAGCGGCAAGCATCAACTAGGCCAACAGCATCCACCGCCATCTGCAAGGGAGAATGGGAGTCTACCTGATCAAGAGACTGCCCGACATTAAATCTATCCTGGATAGTATCCCAGGTCGAGTTGAAGTTCCCTAAACACAGAACCGATATATCCGGCCATCTTAAAATAAAGGCAATCGCCAAGTGAATAACCTCTAATTGGAAAGTAGGGGGAATGTAGGAGTTGATCAGAATTAATGACTTATTATCAATAAAGCAGTATATAAAAATGTATCTTTCATGCTTGTCAATATCGATAGTATTCAATCGAAAGAGCACATTTTTACGAATTAATATTGATACTCCTCTTGCATGAGGGGAAAATTCTGAATGATAGATCCATCCCACCCACGGTTTACGTAATGTATGGGTCCTAGAGCTGGATAGATGGGACTCCTGGAGACATATTATATCTACCATATATGATTTAATTAGCCTCATCACAAGATTGCGCTTAATCAGATTAAGTCCCCTTACATTCCATGAAATGGAATTTAAAGACGCCATGGTGCTTCAAGATAAAATGAACACTTAGGATGTTGTAGAGGCCTCCACCCCCCACTCAGGATTCCAAGTTCCCACAACATCCCCCAGAAAATGGCTTGCACTTGTATAATTTGGAAATGCACACACAAAGTAGTAAAACCCCAATAACACCATTTCCCACCCCACATCCACTCTCCAACTACCGGATGGAAGACCCAAACACTAACCATGTTGTAACGTACTGATGGCGAAAAGTCTCCTTAATCTAATAACAAACAGCTGTCGGTGCAGAGCAAACAGCGCTAAGAAATCGGAATGGAAAAGCAACTATGTAGGAGGGGTGCCTCCGAGGAGAAGTCAATACTCAGTAGACTACATCTACTCAATACACAGTAGCATACCTCCCAACTGTCCCTATTTTGGATGGACAGTCCCTATTTTTAACCCTTGTCCCTCTGTCCCTCTTAGCTCTATAAATGTCCCTCTTTTTAATTTAGGAAACAGATTTGCATCAATAAACTGATTATCTTGCTGTAAAAAGTATCTGATCACATCCTCACATTATATTACATAACAATTTACTTAATATCTCATCATTGGATACAAAGCAATACTGAAAATGTCTTCTTTTTTGCCTGTCTAAAAAGTTGGCATGTATGTGTGGGGGCGTGGTTAGAGGCGTGTCTTGGTGTGATGTCATGTTTTGGGTGTGGTTAGAGGCGTGGCCTGATGTGTCCCTCTTTGCAATCTCTAAAAGTTGGGAGGTGTGCAGTAGACTACATATGTGCTCAATGATCTTGAGAGTTAGAGGAGGGGATGGGGGGATTTAGGAAAGATAAGGGAAGGGCGGGAGGGAAGGGAAAGAAGGGGAGGTGGGAACCTCTCATATGCGCGTGAGAAAGAGGAGCATTATAGATAAAACCATAATTTTCAATATGATGGTACGACCTGTAGCACCATGGATAAACCCAAGAAAGGATATTGCTACGGTGAAGAGAAATTCGGGTCCCTAGGTAGTCACTGGGGACCACGTAAGTTCACCTCAGGGTGTTTGTCCACCAATCTTGGGTTTCCACAGGGTTGTCAAAAAAAAATGGGGTTCTACCCCACGCTTTTGCTGAGGTAAATTGAGCCCTTTCCGTTGAATTTCCAATGAAAAATCCGGGTAGACATGAAGCTGGACATTCTCATAGGGAATCGGACCCTTCTCATGCATGAAGCGTAGCAGGATATCACGGTCTCGATAGTTCAAGAACTTTGCTATAAAAGTCCTTGGAGGAGCTCCAGGTGGTGGTGGCTTTGGCATAATGCGGTGAACTTGCTCCACTGCAAACATGACAGAAAAGCTCTCTCGATCAAATTTTTCAATTAGAAAAGACTCGAGAAATGCCTCCGGTCTAGAGCCATCCGCCCCCTCAGGAAGACCAATAAATCTCAGATTGCAGCATCTAATTTGGTTCTCCTGATCAACGACCTGATGTCGTAATCTAAATACCTGGGCTGTAACGTCAGAGATTTTAACGTCCACTGGGTTGGCTTGGTCTTCCAAGTCGCTCACTCTCTGTTCTATTACCGTAACTCTCTCACGAAACACCTATGCATCTTGATGGAGCAAAGAGATGTCTAATTTGATCTCATCAATCCGTGTGGAGAGCGTGGTCTGGCAGGTGTGTATGGCCTCCAGCACCTTTTGGGTATCCAAGATAGGGGTCTCCTGCAAGGCGTTTGGTTGTTCTCTAGCCGGAGTATTTGGAGAGGAAGCAGCGGGCATGCTGGTATCAAGCGGTCCTGTTCTACGAAAACCGGCCAACTTCTCCGCCATTTCTGCTTGTTTTTTAGGAGGCATAGTGGCAAAGCCAGGCTCGTGAAGTGAGTGGAGAGGAAATTATATATCAGTCCCTCCGTTAAACAGCACTGTATGATCTGCACTGCACCTTAACTAATGCACTAACATCTGGAAGGCTGAGACATCCTTCAATAAGGAGACCAAGGAGGCCTAGGACATTTGTGCAAGATATATATTAAAAAGGTCCTGCTGGTAATCATGCAAGGTTCTGGGGGCAGTAGTCTATACCATGGGGTTGACCACTAAGGTAGAGAAGCATTGAGTAAGAATGTATTTCAATATAAGAAATAGTGATTTCAGCTGTAACTTTTTACTGCCTTTCCTTCGGACACCACATGGGGGAGACAGAGATCAGAACAAGGAGTCCTTGTATGTGTAAGAAACTGTAATGATGGCAGCATAAGGAATCCGTTTCTGATTGATGGCAGTATAGAGGAAGTCCAATGCAGTGGAGCAAGGAAGAGAAGAAAGTCTGGCCAAACAAGGGCTGGCGCAGGTGTCGGAGCCCTGGAGGCACTGCGCGCGTCGCACAGGGCCGCCTCACACAGCGGACCGTGACTCTGAGTCCTGGCCTCAGGGACAATCTTCCAGGTGGCTCCCGCCGTGCAGCACAGCCACCCCGGAGTTGCAGGAGGATGGAAAATACAAGCGAAAACAGGCTCTGGGCACTTTTCTGCGCTAGGGTTGCAGAAGCTCCAGCGCCACACGTCTTCTCTCCACAGCAGTCAGGCCCCACCCCTTGTGGTATTAATGGGTGGGCACCCCAGTTGATTTAACTGCATGTGAGCATGAATCGGTTAATAGATGACTGATGGGAGCCCTGGGTCTCGCTGCACCCACTCTAACCAGGGCCTGTCAGCTGAACTTCCACATTCCCCATTGGGATGTTCTAGCTGCCACCAGCAACACATATATGACAAGTTGCTAGTCCCTGGTGAAAAAAGTGATAGGGGAGTCCTGCCAGTTACCATATGCCATTTCCAATACCGGTGTCTTCTTATGTGTCAAGGGAGGCCCATAGCAGCTGCTACTGCTGTACCTGCTGTGGCTACGCAGTCCTCATCTTTTCAGCTAGAAATTAATAGGAATGAATTATTTTAGCCTGTGAATTTTTTTCTGTAACTCTTGTAGCCTAATTGTCTTGCCTAAGACGTAGCATGTATCTAGATTACTGTTGTGGATGTTAATTCCTGATTCACCTCACCTGTTTGTGTGTAAAAGTGAAGCTGGTGTTCCTCACCAATAGACTTTAATGGTAATCGGCGATTTATTGTCATCAGTTATCTTCTATCGGCCCGAAGATCACAACAATCTGTTATCGACCCGATGACGATAACTGCAATCATTGCTCATCACTAATGGCAACACGTTGGACTTCCACCCTCCACATGCTCCAGCGATTTTGGCAGCAGCGTAATGGCGTTATGCAGTATGAAATGTCACATGGCCTGACTAGCAGTGGTGTGAACCTTGGAGTGTTGACTTATAGATAATAGAGACAGGCACCATCCTTTGAAGTTTTGAAGAGGCCACCAAAATTGTCAGTCTGGACAATGCCCTTGTCAGCATGACCATTCTGGTTATATTTTTACTGAAACAAGCGTTAGGCACTCTGTGGCGGCAGGTCCCAGGAGTGATGGAGGAGGTGGACACAGAGCCTTACTCGCCACAGGATGTAGAAGGTCTGACTGACTTTCGCAATTGTAGAGGTCTTCTTTAGGCGGTGATTCATGGTCGAGGGCAGGTGCAGGACTCCAGTGAGCTTGCTTAACATGCAATAGAAGTGTTATGCTGCACAGCAGCCAGCATTATCTCGGAACGCACATTCAGCCCAGCTGGTGGGCTGATAACTGATAAATGTCAATCCGGCAATCCGTCTTTCCCCTGACAATGTGGATCATTTGACATTTATAAAAATGACTCAAGTATGGATCTCTGACCAGTTTGTTGTCCCAGTTGTCGATGTCACTGACTAGTAAACTGTTGCACATCTTCTTGACAATGTGGAATATACATTTAAACTACACTACATCTCATGTATGTAGTTCCTGTGCCTGCTGCTTTTACAAATTTTATTCTACTGCTGCCAACAGCTAGATTTACAAGTCTTACGACTCAATTTATTTTGAAATATACACCTGTATGACCTTGATGTGCACTGCATACACCTCTTTCTCCTCCTCCTTGCAGCCCTCCAAATCTTTATTTTTTAAATCCCTCCTCCTGAACTACCACCAAATGTACTATGTACATATCCTGAACCTCGATGTTTCCCATTGGCATGTTCTTGCTGTCACCAATTGTACTGCTGCCTAATCTTGTGGAACCGGAACCTCCATGTTCCCCATTGGCATGTTCTCGCTGCCACCAATGATACTGCCATCTAATGTAGTCCAGCCTGAAGAGGCGTAAGTTCAAGTTCCTGGTGCAAAAAGTGAAATGGGGCCCCCCCGTTACCGGGGCTGCCATCAGTTATCTATTAACCGTTTCAGAGCCAAATACAGCCAAATCAAAGGAACTTATCACGGCAAAGTTTGGAGTGTGCCTGTTCATACATTCTTTTTGGCTCAAAGTACAACAAAAAACTGGGGGCAGCCCAGTTCATACATGTCGCCCATTGTGTCTTTGTTCAAAAAAATGTCTAGCGACAATATTTTCACCAAATGTTTTATTCCTCTCCCTTATTTTTATATCCTCCTCTATCATTTGGCCTTCACTCTGTTGTTCACTTTAAAGCTTGTAGGTTCTGATAACTGATCTATGTTTGTTAAGACGAACCCTTATTGACCTACTCTTTTGGCCAACATATTCTCAGCCACACGGACATTTCAGTAAGTATACCACCTGTTTCGTTTCACAAGTAAAAAGGCTTTTTAGGTTGAGAAAACAAATTGCCATAGTTTTTATCGCTTTTTAAAATCTTCCGATTTTTTATAATCGCCCTTTTAATCAGTTGTGCATGTTTATTATACTTTGTTATGAACAATAACCTCTATTCTTTTTTATTATCCGGCTATTTAATTTTAAGAAAATTATCTCGCAGTTTTTGCTAAATTTCCTGACCCACTTTCTCTAGCTGTTCCCTATTATAACCCCTTTGTATAAATTCAGAGATAATTTTATTCATACTTTCAATGTATGATTCCGTCGTAGAACATATCCGTCTAGCATGGACGAATTGCCCTTTTGGAATACCTCTGAATGTTTGAGGTAAGTGAAAACTATCTCTGTGCAACAAATTGTTGCGATCCACAGATTTTGAAAACATAGTAGTCTGTAGGCTACCTTCATTTTTGCCTATCTCTACATCTCAATACTGTATCACTTCCTTATCTTAGTCATAGTGAACCGAATCAAAGGCTTCTGTCTATTCAAGTATTCAAAAAACACATCTACCTGTTTATCAGATCCACCCCAAAACAGTATAACATCGTCCACATATCTCATCCATTCTATTTTGTGCTGATTGTAAATCGAATCAGACACATCATTATTTTCAAAGCTTGCCATATACAAATTTGCGAAACTTGGAGCAGCAGGAGACCCCATCGAGGTCCCCTGTCGCTGCAAGTAAAATTGTGTCCCAAATCGGAAGAAATTCTTAGTAAGGACAACCTCCAACATGGTAATCAAAAACGCAATGGTCGCATTATCCAAAGTGTGATCTTCATTCAAAGCTTCTTTTGCTGCTTCTATGCCCTCTTTAAATGGAATGTTCATATATAAGGATTTTATATCCAGTGTGCACACTGTGTGTATCCGATTTCTACAGTAGCTAAAGATCGCAGGAATTGTCCTGTATCTTTCAGACACTGTGTCTTATGGCTGACCAATTTTTGTAGGAAGCTGTCTACTATGCAGCTATTGGTTCTAAGTCCGAGTTCACACCTGAGACTATCGGTCTCCCAGAAGGGGCTTCAGATCATTTATGTACCTTTGGTACAAATTAGAAAATCGTGACTCTTGGTGATTCTTTTAGCAACATTTTCTTTATGCTGTCTGTAATGTTACCTAGTGTATCAGCTTCCTCTGCAATGCCCAATAATTGTTTCTGTATCTCACTGGTTGGATCTGAATCCAGACATTGATACACTTTAGTATCCGATAATTGTGTCATTGCTTCTTCCATATACTGGGTGCGATTCAATACTATGGATGCAACTCCCTTGTCCGCTTTCCTAATGATCACACTAGTATCCTTATTTAACTCTTTGATAACAGCAATTACTTTTAATATCAATATGTATTTTATGTCTGTATGTACCTCTTCAAATTTAGATAACACATGTTCCTACACCACATCTATGAACACTTCCAGAAATGTACAGGTCGCTTTTCCAGTATCTTTATAGATGGAGACTAGTATTGAGCCAAACCGTTCGGAAAATGGTTAGTTCGGTACAAACTTTATGGTTTTTCCGAACCCGAGCCGAACCGAATTGTTGCCGCAAGTTTGGTAAAAAGTTTGGGTTCGGCTCGGGTGTTCAGCGCCTTTTTCAGCTGCTTCTTTCAGTTTTGGCAGCCAGCAAATCAGTGCAGCGCACAGAGGGGGGTTCAAAAACATCACCAGTGAGGGCATAGGGATCTCATTGGCTGCTAAAATCACATGATGGTCTTATGTGTATGTTACTGTATTTCCTGTTGAATGCCATTTCAGGTTTACTCTCTGTAGTGAACACACTGCTGCCTGTGTCTGCTGGTTTGCCAGCAGGTGGAAACAACATTTAATATCGATTTAACACAAGAAAAGCTGCTAGTTAGGTTACTGGGGGGGGCGGCCAGCGAGCTTAGGAAATCAAAAACATCACTAGTTATGCAGTTAGGGAGTTTTGTACAGCTCATTCGCTGATGCCTTCAGAGGAGGAGAAGAAAGCTGATCCGTTGCCAGAAATATCAAGCAGTCAGCTGTGCCTTGCAGTGCCTGTGGCTTCTAGCCTGCAGCTTGAGGTTGTAGACTGTCAAGAAGAGGAATTCACCTGTGATAATGCCAACATTGTGGATCCAACATGGTCTTTTGAGCAGCAGCTGGCGAGCGTATCGTCAGTGGAGGAGGAGGATGATGGCGTAGTGTCAGTGCGGTTCCGCCCTCAGAAAGGGAGAGAGCAGTCGCACAAGTCCGCTGACATTAATCCACTAGCCATGGTCAGTGGTGGCAGCAGGAACACTGCTACTAGGTTTTCACCGTTGAAAAGGTCCAGACCTGTGAAGCCTGGGCCTTTTTCGATCAAGCCTCAGATTTGCCGACCGAAGTCATATGCCGGCCTTGCTTTCAACGCGTAAGTAGAGAAAAGAATCTAAATAATTTAACCACCACCAGCATGACACAGGAACATATATGTAAAGCATGAATTGTTGTGGAAGAATCACTTTGGAGAAAAAAGGCCACACAGGTCCTGGGCTTCCAACCACCGTGACATCTTCTACATCCGCCACTTTCAATCACTCCTCTGGTACCGATGTGCTGGATCAGCATCGGCAAGCACCATCCCCAGTCCCAGACATTGTCGGCCAACTCCCACCACCAGCAACACAGTCTACACCTTCCCCTTTCACCAGTCTGACCTGCACGCTATATAGCAGCCAGTCCACCAGCCAGCCTTCTGTGTACCAGGTGTGGGAGCAGAAGAAGCGCTTTCACCCCAGTTATACCAAAGCCAAAAGTCTTAATGTCGGCATTGCAAGGCTGTTGTCCTTGGAAATGTTGCCTTTCTGACTGGTGGACAAAGATGTATTCCGCCACGTCATGGCCCTGGCATGCCCCCAATATCAGATGCCAAGCAGGCATTTCTTTGTCAGAAAAGCTGTCCCTGCCCTGGCCCGCCACAAATGCAGAAAAGATCTCCAGCGCGTTGGCTGCAACTGTGTCCACCAAAGTCCATCTCACTACAGACACATGGACTAGTAACTCACTGGCTGAGTTGGATGGATGACAGTGCCTCTGGTGATGGGTCTCATGCTCGGCGGACACTCTTTCACATTACTGGAATGAAGCAGAGTCCAGATCCCCAACCTCGATGGGTAGCATCACATGCCAAGAGAAACCAGGCCATTCTGAAATTAATATGTCATGGAGACACACAGGTCAAGAGCTCTGTGCACTCAGACCGACCAGTGGCTGGGTGCTAAGAACCTGAGGCAATGTGGTGTGCAACAATGGGAGAAATCTCCTTGCCGCCCTAAGGATCGTTAGACTTACGCACATCCCTTGTCTTGAATCTGGTAGTGCAGATATTTCTAAAGCGCTAGCCAGGTCTTAACTGCCTGCTGAGGAGGGCTCGAGGTCTTAGCTCACACTTCCGGCGTTCGCACCCTACTTCAGTACGACTGACAGCGTTGCAGCGTCATCTTGACCTTCCTGTCAACCGTCTCATTGTTGACGTGGCAACACGCTGGAATTCCACCCTTCACATGCTCCAGCGATTGTGGCAGCAGCGTAATACCATTATGCACTATGAAGTGTCGCATGGCCTGATAAGCAGTGGTGCGGACTTCGGGGTGTTGAGCCATAGAGAGTGGAGGCAGGTGAAGGATCTCTGCTACATCCTTGACAGTTTTGAAGACACAACCAAAATGGTCAGTCAGGACGATAACATTGTCAACATGACCATTTGGGTCATATTTTTACTGGAACAAGTGTTAGACTCTCTGTGGCAGCAGGTCCCGGAAGTGATGGAAGAGGATGAGGTGGACACAGAGCCTTACTTGCCATCGGATGTAGAAGCCCCAACTGTTTCACAATTGTATCGGTCAGAGAGTAGAGGGCATGAAACTAGCCAGACCTCTGGTGTTGGTCAGGATGAGGAAGTGGAGGAGAATGAGGAGGCAGGGGTGGACACCACCGGTAGCAATTACCCTTCTGTGTTAAGAGGTTGGCACAGATTTCAGGAGGAGGAAGAGAAAGAAGAGGAGGAAGATGTGGTTAGTGCCCCTTGACCCCAAGGCTTGGGAGATCCTGGCAGTATCTCACGCATGAGGGCTTGGATGCTACATTACCTATAACATGATCCACACATCAGGGCAATCAAAATGAACAGCGATTACTGGGTGGCCACCCTCCTTGATCCATGTTACACATCAAAAGTGAGCACTTTTCTTCTTTTCTGTTGTGTCTTCTTCACATTCTAATGTCACGATGGAACAACATCAGCAACTTGACAGCAGTAGAATGGCAAGTAGCCGCAGCAGGCAGTGTTGCAGAAGCGTACTGGTTAACATATTTAACTTGGTTTTCACCAACTCACCAATGCCTGCAAGGCAGGGCAGCATTCGGACACACTGAGACCACCTTCAGAGCATGGTCCATGACTACCTGCAGCTCAACATAGATGTTTTTGGACTTGATCTGAACCCATTCAAATTCTGGGTGTACAAAATGGATGAATGGTCTAAGCTTGCTCGACACGTCATACAAATTTTATCCTGCCTAGCAGCCAGCATTATCTCAGAACACACCTTTAGCACAGCTGGCGGGGTGCCCTATTGGCACACCTGGCGGTAGCATCCGCTATGGGGCCCTGCATCCTGAGGTATTTCAAAAGTCGCTTTGACACATAAGAAGACACCGGTATTGGAAATGGCACATGGTAACTGGCACGGTGCCAAGAGTGCAGTAATCCTGTCAGGGGCCCTAATCAAAAAAGGGCCCAGTGATATGTTAAAAAATAGGAACTAGTAATGGGTTGGGGCCCCATTTGATTTAGCTGCATGGGGCCCTGAAACGGTTAACAGAGGACTGACGGCAGCCCTGGCTACCACTGCACCCCCTATAACTACAGCCCTGCCAGCTGAAACCTCCATGTTCCCCATTGGGATGTTCTTGCTGCCATCACATATATGACATGTTCTTGGACCCTGGTACAAACAGTGATAGGGTACTCTTGCCAGGTACTATGGGCGACATGTATGAACGGGCTTTTCGCCCGTTTTCTGGCGTATACTGCGCCACCCGGCCCGAATCTCCCTGTCGGACGCAGGGATGCGGTGTTAGGCGCAGCATTCGCCACTTTCAGCTGCGCCCCGCATGAAGGGGCGGGCAATGGGCGCGGTGTGGGCGCGGTGTAAGCGTTCCTCGAAAACCCCAAGGCATGTACGATGGCGGCTCGCCAAAGCGCGGCGCAATGCAGCTCCGACAAGCAGACCTAGTTTATTTTGGTTTAAATGCTCCGGCGGCGGCGAAGTGAAGCAAGATCGGAACATGCGAGGAAGCAGATAGAAGATCGCGACAGAAATCTCGGCGCTCCGCTCCGTGCAGCAGGAGTATGAATCCGAAAAAAATCGCCTTTATAAAGCCGGAAAACATTGTCAGAAAAGAGCTCAACCTCAAAAATAAAAATAATAAAAAGAAAATCACTTTCCAAAAATCTAGAACGGCGCAATATCAAGAATTCGGATATTGGAAATTGCCGGGAAATACAGTAATTCAAATTCTGAAAGCTATTTTCATTGGTCGGCAGAAGCCAGCCAATCAGAATAGGAGCGACAGTGAACCATTATAATCTATAGAGAACGATTGACCAATCAGAATCAACGGCGGGACAGTTCAAAATACAGTAAAAATGCAGAAAAGAGCTGATTGGTTGAGCTAGCGGGGGCTTGGCTATCTCGGCCAATCAGAATAGGAGCGACCGAGACCCATTATAGCCTATGGAGAATTTTGAACCAATCAAAATCCAAGGCGGGACAGTTCAAAATATAGTAAAAATGCAGAAAAGAGCTGATTGCTTGAGCTAGCGGTGGCTTGCCTATCCCAGCCAATCAGAGCTCGAGCTGCTTCTCCCATTGTAGTCTATGGAGAGATTGGCGCAATGCAATCTTGGCGCTCAGCGCCGTGCGGCATGGAGTATTAATAAAAAAAATCATTTTTATTAAGTGTAAAATATTATCAGATAAAGCGCTGAAACCTTCTTTAAAAATAAAGCACTTAAATCCCTAACAACGCGTTTGTAGCCGAGACCGGCGCTACATCGGGAATTGCAATAGAGAGAATTGCCGGGAAATACAGTAATTTAAATTGTTTAAGCGCTTCTCATTGGTCGGCAGAAGCCAGTCAATCAGAATATGAGCGACAAAGATCCATTATATCCTATGGAGAAGTTTTGACCAATCAGAATAGGAGCGACAGTGTCCCATTATATCCTATGGAGAAATATAGACCAATCAAAATCAAAGGCGGGACAGTTCAAAATACAGTAAAAAGACTGAAAAAAGCTGATTGGCTGAGCTAGCGGGGGCTTGGCTATCCCAGCCAATCAGAGCGCGAGCTACTTCTCCCATTGTAGTCTATGGAGAGATCGGCGCACTGAAATCTCGGCGCTCAGCGCCGTGCGGCATGGAGTATTAATAAAAAAATCATTTTTATTAAGTGTAAAACATTATCAGATAAAGCGCTGAAACCTTCTCTAAAAATAAATCAGTTAAATCCCGAACAACGCGTTTGTCGCCGAGACCGGCGCTACATAGGGAATTGCAATAGAGAGAATTGCCGGGAAATACAGTAATTCAAATTGTTTAAGCTATTCTCATTGGTCGGCATAAACCAGCCAATCAGAATAGGAGCGACAATGTCCCATTATAACTAGTGTTGAGCGATTACGTTGGCTATCGACATCGGGCGATAGTCGATAGTCGGCCACCATCGATAAGGTTTTTCGATAGTCGATAGTCGATCATCTCTGATGACCATTAAAGTCTATGGGAGAGCAACAACACCTTCATTCTTACACCCAAACAGGGCTGGAGAAGCTGGAATTAACATCCACAACAGTCAAATGGATACCTGCTACATCTTAGGCAACACACTTAGGCTATAAAAGCCACCTAAAAAAAAAAACCACAACATTCACTATCCCTGTCTTGTACCACAGCATGACCCTTAAACCTGCATCACCCACAAATTAAAAAGTGCCAGAAGGCAGTATGATTTGAACCATCATCTTACTTGAACTGGACATTGAATATACCTGTCCTGGAACGCAGCATGACCCTTAAACCTGTCTGACCCACAGATTAAAAAGTGCCGGAAAAAGGAGTCTTTCAACCACCATTTTAGTTTCACTGGACATTGACTACGTCCTGGGACACGCATGAGCCCCAACCTGCATGACCCCAATTTAAAAGGCTGAAAAGATCTTTCAACCCATTTAGTTTCCTGGACATTGACTATACCTGTCCTGCACAGCATGAGCCCCAAACCTGCATGTCCCCCACATTTAAAAAGTGCCGGAAAAAGGAGTCTTTCAACCACCATTTTAGTTTCACTGGACATTGACTATGCCTGTTCTGGACCACAGCATGACCCCAAAAACCCGCATGATCCATGCTGACGATGCTGATGACGACATTTGTGGCCGTGACTGGGAGGACGAGGAGGTAAGACTGCTAGATGCAGGTTGCATTAACCACTGAAGGACAGATTGGCGACGATGTTCGTTACTTAGATTCACAGGGCCCTGACCCAGCGATGACAGGCCTGACGGTCCTGCAACTGACGATCCGCTGGCATGCGTGTTGTCGCCAGCACTGGAAGGAGCACCTTCTCTCGTACCTCTACTTCCATGTGCTACCCCCCTCTTTGCTCGCTTACCACCTGCATTTCGCTCCATGTTCAGAAATATAAAAATTTGAGAAGGTATGGAATAGTTTTGGAAAGTCTCTTATTAAAAGATGGCAAATCACAGCTATTCTCAAATCCCTCTAATCAAAACAAAATTGCTGGATTCAAATTTAACTGCAAGGTGTCTATCAACAAATCTGGATTGGGCAAAAGTGCAAAAAACACGTATCTGTTATGTTTTCGTATAATACACAGTATTTTTTGCACCTTTCAATTCACCTGTGGTGACTATAGAATTGCTGTTTTAAGATTTACGTGGATGCTGCGTCAATGAACAATGCTGGGTGTGCAAAAGTCAAAAAACACGTAACTGTTATGTTTTCGTATGATACACAGTATTTTTTGCACCTTTCAATTCACCTATGGTGAATATAGAATTGCTGTTTTAAGATTTACGTGGATGCTGCGTCAATGAACAATGCTGGGTGTGCAAAAGTCAAAAAACACGTAACTGTTATGTTTTCGTATGATACACGGTATTTTTTGCACCTTTCAATTCACCTGTGGTGAATATAGAATTGCTGTTTTAAGATTTACGTGGATGCTGCGTCAATGAACAAAGCTGGGTGCGCAAAAGTCAAAAAACACGTATCTGTTATGTTTTCATATAATACACGGTATTTTTTTGCACCTTTCAATTCACCTGTGGTGACTATAGAATTGCTGTTTTAAGATTTACGTGGATGCTGCGTCAATGAACAAAGCTGGGTGCGCAAAAGTCAAAAAACATGTATCTGTTATGTTTTCATATAATACACGGTATTTTTTGCACCTTTCAATTCACCTGTGGTGACTATAGAATTGCTGTTTTAAGATTTACGTGGATGCTGCATCAATGAACAAAGTTGGGTGCGCAAAAGTCAAAAAACACGTATCTGTTATTTTTTCGTATGATACACTGTATTTTTGGCAACAAACAACCTGTGCTGACTACAAGATTGCTGGATTGTAATTTAACTGCAAGGTGGATATATCAACACAGGTGGAATGGGTAAAATTGAAAATGAACACCTATCTGAAATGTATACTGATAATAAAAGTGGAGTTTTGCACCTAACAAAGAGACCTGCAGTTACTAGAAATGATGTGTATCCAATATAAGTTCAGGCTGCCCAATATCCAGGAAATATTTCAATAGCAAACTGTTAATAATAAAGATATTGCAGTGCAATGTCTACACTAAGTCTTGGTGAACTTTATCCAGTGTTCTTTATAGATAGAGCTTGTCTGTGTTCGCCCGCGGGGCCCCCCCGCTCCCCCTGTGACTTTACAGCGGTAGATGCTGCTTTAAAATTCTCTAGCTAACTACATAAAATCTTCAAATCTCTAATCTAACTAAATTGGAAGGATCACAGCTAATAGTAGAGGTTTCTCTGTGCAGAAATAGACTAATTTCGCTGAGCTGTTTGGCCACAGGCAGAGCGCAGGTCCTATCCCTATGAGACGCTGAGAGACACTGAGGCTAAACAGGTAACGCTGTTCTATGTAAAACGAGGTCATGTGATTTTTCCAGTCAATCACAAACATACACATCCCAGTCATGACGTCGCACACACATCTCACCCTGCTCTATTCTGTAATCTGATTTGCTGGCCGCCAAAATTACAGGAAGCGCCGAAAATGGCGCGATCTTAATAGATGATGCACAGATTTTAACCTAAATTATCGCATGATCTGAAAATTTCGATCACCATAAAAACCTTGCCGATTTCAACTTTGTCGATAAAAATCGCTCAACACTAATTATAACCTATGGAGAAAAATTGACCAATCATATTCCAAGGCGGGACAGTTCAAAATACAGCAAAAAGGCATAAACTAGCTGATTGGTTGAAGCGGCGGGGGCTCGTCCAGCTCAGCCAATCAGAGCGTGAGCTACTTTCTCATAGAGTTCTATGGGGAAAAGAAATTCCGAGCGAGCTCTGTGATTGGCTAAGTTAAAAGAGGCGCGGTTATTTGGACCAATGGGAGAGCGAGCGACGCTCCTATGGGTTTTCTAATGCAATCTGAAATAAAACTGTACATGGCCGAAATCAAATTATAAGACTACAGAAGTTGTCCCGATGTGTATATAAAATGAATAATAATATGGGGGTAACGAAAAAAAAATATTAATTCAATAAAATCATGTTTATTTCTTTATTTTCGTTATCCAAGGATCAATAGTATGGGTGCAACGAAAATAAAGAAATAAACATGATTTTATTGATGTAATATTTTTTTTTCTTTACCCCCATATTATTATTCATTTTATATACACATCGGGACAACTTCTGTAGTCTTATCATTTGATTTCGGCCATGTACAGTTTTATTTCAGATTGCATTAGAAAACCCATAGGAGCGTCGCTCGCTCTCCCATTGGTCCAAATAACCGCGCCTCTTTTAACTTAGCCAATCACAGAGCTCGCTCGGAATTTCTTTTCCCCATAGAACTCTATGAGAAAGTAGCTCGCGCTCTGATTGGCTAAGCTGGACGAGCCCCCGCCGCTTCAACCAATCAGCTCGTTTCTGCCTTTTTACTGTATTTTGAACTGTCCCGCCTTTGAATATGATTGGTCAATTTTTCTCCATAGGTTATAATGGGTCCCTGTCGCTCCTATTCTGATTGGTCAATTCTCCTCCATAGGATATAATGGGCCACTGTCGCTCCTATTCTGATTGGCTGGTTTATGCCGACCAATCAGAAGAGCTTAAACAATTTGAATTTCTGTATGTCCCGGCGATTCTCTTTATTGCAGTTCCCTATGTAGCGCCGGTCTCGGCGACAATCGCGTTGTTCAGGATTTAACTGATTAATTTTAGAGAAGGTTTCAGCGCTTTCTCTGATAATGTTTTACACTTAATAAAAATTATTTTTTTATTAATACTTCATGCCGCACGGCGCTGAGCGCCGAGATTTCAGTGTGCCGATCTCTCCATAGACTACAATGGGAGAAGTAGCTCATGCTCTGATTGGCTGGGATAGGCAAGCCCCCGCTAGCTCAGCCAATCAGCTCTTTTCTGTCTTTTTACTGTATTTTGAACTGTCCCGCCTTTGATTTTGATTGGTCTATATTTCTCCATAGGTTATAATGGGACACTGTCGCTCCTATTCTGATTGGTCAAAACTTCTCCATAGGATATAATGGGTCTTTGTCGCTCCTATTCTGATTGGCTGGCTTCTGCCGACCAATGAGAAGCGCTTAAACAATTAAAATTACTGTATTTCCCGGCAATTCTCTCTATTGCAATTCCCTATGTAGCGCCGGTCTCGGCGACAAACGCGTTGTTAGGGATTTAAGTGCTTTATTTTTAAAGAAGGTTTCAGCGCTTTATCTGATAATATTTTACACTTAATAAAAATGATTTTTTTATTCATACTCCATGCCGCACGGCGCTGAGCGCCGAGATTGCATTGCGCCCATCTCTCCATAGACTACAATGGGAGAAGTAGCTCGCGCTCTGATTGGCTGGGATAGGCAAGCCACCGCTAGCTCAGCCAATCAGCTCTTTTCTGTCTTTTTACTGTATTTTGAACTGTCCCGCCTTTGATTTTGATTGGTCAAAACTTCTCCATAGCTTATAATGGGTCTATGTCGCTCCTATTCTGATTGGTTAATACTCCGTCATAGGTTAGAATGGGCCACTGTCGCTCCGATTCTGATTGGTCAATAGTTCTCCATAGGTTTTAATGGGACACTGTCGCTCCTATTCTGATTGGCTGGTTTATGCCGACCAATGAGAAGAGCTTAAACAATTTGAATTACTGTATTTCCCGGCAATTCTCTATAACCCAATTCCTTATGTTGCGCCGGTCTCGGCGACAAATGCGTTGTTCGGGATTTTATTAATGTATGTTTATAGAAGGTTTCAGCTCTTTTTCAGAGAATATTTTACACTTAATAAATATGATTTTTTTATTCATACTCCATGCCGCACGGCGCTGAGAGCCGAGATTGCATGGCGCCGATCTCTCTCTACAATGGGAGAAGTAGCTCGCACTCTGATTGGCTGGGATAGCCAAGCCCCTGCTAGCTCAACCAATCAGCTCTATTCTGCATTTTTATTGTATTTTGAACTGTCCCGCCTTTGAATTTGATTGGTCAATAGTTCTCCATAGGTTTTAATGGTTAACTGTCGCTCCTATTCTGATTGGCCGGTTTATGCCGACCAATGAGAATAGCTTTCAGAATTTGAATTACTGTATTTCCAGGCAATTTCCAATATCCTAATTCTTGAATTAGGATATTGGAAAGTGATTTTGTTTTATGTATTTTTTATTTTTTTAGGTTTCAGCTCTTTTTCTGAGAATGCTGAACGCCTTTATAAAGGCGATTTTTGATTCATACTCCGCACGGACATCTTTAATGATTTCTCGCTGTTTTCCAGCCTGTCTCACATCGGAACAGATTTTTGGCGCAGTCCCGCACTGCGCCCATGTCCCCGCACTGCGCCCTTGGTCCCGCACTGTGCCCCACACACTGGCGAGGCGCAGGGAACTTTTCCCCGCATGTACGAGCGCACCTCCTCGGACGGCGAATCTATGGCACAGCCCCGCACTGCGACTCAGTCCCACACTGCGCCTCAAACACTGGCGAGGCGCGGCGGACTTTACATGGTATGTATGGGAACAGCGCCCCGGACGCCTGCATAAATGCAGGCGCAGGAAAGAGTGACGCCGACCCGATCGGGACGGAGGCATTCATTTCCACTACTGGTGTCTTCTTATGTGTCAACGGGGCCCTGTAGCAGCTGCTAGTGCTGCACCTCCAATAGCTACGCTGTCTTCATCTTTTCAGTTAGCCATTAAAAGGAATGAATTATTTTAGCCTGTGAATTTTTTTCTGTGACTTTTTCTTTTTTTGTGAGCCAAATTTTCACTTATCCATTTTACAGTCATGGACGTTAATTGCAGATTCTCCTCACCTGTATGAGTATGAAAATTAACCAGAACATCTTCTCCCATTGACTTTAATAGGGTTTGAAGTTCGATTCGAGTTCAACTCTGAACATAACTTCTCAAAATAAGAGGTTCTACTCGAACTCAAACCCTTTAGACTTGGCATTATTACAATGTTGAAAAAATATCTTTAGCCGAATATTGCAACAAAATCTGTAAAAATCTATCAAAAAATCAAAGGAATCTTGTTTGAATGTTGGTGCAAAATTAAACCCTTTATTAATTACAGATACTTGGGCTTCAGATACTTGGGCTTCCTTGAAATATTCAATACTAACTCATCTACCGCTCTTTTATATTCTGCCTTGTTGTGGTCTTCTTTTTATATTTTTTCCTTTTTGCCTACTACTTGCGCCATGAAGTTGATTCTTCTAAAAAAATCCTTTTAATTTTTCTTTCTTACAGTGGATCTCAATTGCATCGGTTATTTCGCTGTATATCTTCCGAACTTGATGCATTACTTATATCTGATTTTCATTATCAATTGTATCAATATATCACATTTTAAAAACGTAGTGAAAAGTAACCTGTTTTTTATATCATCATAAGTCCAACCTCTACTTTTCCTCCTGGCTTACATAGCTTTTGGAGACGCTGCAGCTCCTAGCGTGCCTGCTCCATCCGCCCTCAGCTCATCGCACCTGCTACGTTTTGAGGGAAATGCCCCCTTTGTCAAGCATCATGGGACAGCATTGTTACCACATATATATAAAATGCACAAACACAATACTTTAAAAACAACACACCGGGTAAGTATGGTATATAGCATAACCAATTTTTGCCTTAAACATTTATTTTAAATAAATTTCTCTCTTTTTTATTTCTATTAACACCTACTTTACCCCTTCCCTAAATTCCCGCTCACAGGGCTGAGGGCGGATGGAGCAGGCACGCTAGGAGATGCAGCGTCTCCAAAAGCTAAGTAAGCCAGGAGGAAAAGTAGAAGCGGGACTTACGATGATATCGAAAAACAGGTTACTTTTCACTACGTTTTTAAACGTGATATATTGATTCAATTGATAATCAAAATTGAAACAATAAAGGTGCTATAAAGATAATAAAGTATATGAATGTTTATATGGCACACAATACTATTGAGGTACACATAAAGAAGGAACTTGGGAGAACTCATACAGTGCTGTTTCATTAAGTAGCTAAATAATAGGGATGGGCGAATCAAATCTAACGAAGTGGAATTTGTTTAGAATTTCAGGGAAAATTCGATTCTGACTGAAGACGAAGTTCATAGCGTTTCACGGTAACGAAGTTAAAATGGCTGCGAGTACATGGCGTGACATGGGGCACAGAACTATGGGAGGAAGAAAGGAACACCATCAATCAGCAGCCAGCGGGCCTCTGTGACGTCACAGCCCTATAAATGCGGCAGCCATCTTAAATTCTGCCACTTGTCACTGTGTCTCCTGTCGATAAACATCTGGCTATAGCAGCACTACATTGCACTCTGTGTAAAATACTTCCATTATTTTAGCTACTGGGGTGAAAGACCTTAACAAGTATGTGTCATATACAAACCTGTTCCTGAACCAGCGTTTTTTATTTTGGGATAATTCACTCTGTTCCCCAAGAGTCAGTTTATCCTCGACTTGTGGGATAATTTGAGTCAAATACTGGGTGTGTATTTCTGCCCCATACACACCTGAAATCTATCTCGTTCATTCTGGAGGGAATGTTATACCAAAGGGTTAATTTAGCCTCTGTTTGTGTGGTAATTTGAGTCAAATAAAGGGTGTGTATTTCTTCCCCATACACGACTGAAATCCATCTTGTTCATTATTTAGGGTATTTTGTACCCAAGGGTTTATTTATCCTCTTGTATGTGGGGAAATTTGAGTCAAGTAGAGGACGTGTGTTTCTGCCCCATATACACCTCAAATCCATCTCATTGAATGAGTAGGGTATTTTATACCCAAGGGTTAATTTATCCACTGTTTGGGTGAAATTATCGTCTTGTTTGTTGCACAATTTGAGTCAAATCCAGGGTGAATATTTCTGCCCCATACACGCCTGAAATCCATCTCATTCATTCTGTAGGGTATTTTATACCCAAGGGTTACTTTATCCTCTTGTTTGTAGCATAATTTGAGTCAAATACAGGGTGTGTATTTCTGCCCCATACTCTCCTGAAATCCATTTAGTTAATTCTGTAAGGTATTTTATATACAAGGGTTAATTTTGCCTCTGTTTGTGGGATAATTTTAGTCAAATACAGGGTGTGTATTTCTTCCCCATACATACCTGAAATCCATCTCATTAATTCTTTAGGGTATTTTGTACCCAAGGGTTTATTTATCCTCTTGTATGTGGGAAATTTGAGTCAAATAGAGGGTGTGTATTTCTGCCCCATATACGCCTGAAATCAACCTCATTCAATCAGTAGGGTATTTTATACCCAAGGGTTCATTTATAATCTTGTTTGCTTGGGAATTTGAGTCAAATACAGGGTGTGTATTTCTGCCCCATACACGCCTGAAATCCCTCTCGTTCATTCTGTAGGGTATTTTTTACCCAAGGGTTAATTTATTCTCTTGTTTGTGGGGTAATTTGAGTCAAATCCAGGGTGTTCCCCATACACGACTGAAATCCATCTTGTTCATTCTGTAGGGTATTTTATACCCACAGGGTTAATTTAGCATCTTGTTTGTTGCATAATTTAAGTCAAATACAGGGTGAATATTTCTGCCCCATACACGCCTGAAATCCATCTAATTCATTCTGTAGGGTAGTTTATACTCAAGTGTACGAAATATTAATTATTATTAACAATATTAATATTCAAGAACATTAATATTGAACAACAACAATATTCCCACCTAGATTCTCAAGGGACAGTCAGCGAAGAAAGAGATATCAACAACAAATGTATAAAAAGAGATTATATTTTATCCACAATGAAATGGGGTACAATGGGGTAAAAATACATTAAACATAATACACAACAAAATGGTCACAAAAACAATAAGGATAAAATCAGTAACAAGGAAAGAATATCAAACCATATTATATCAACACCTATATAATCACACCATGTGAAACAACACAACAACAAAAGAGAATAAGCAAACAATACAATAACTCCAGAAACAAAACAACAATACCTAAAATGGAGAATTATGCAAAAATATCTACCAGAATCTGAACAAAGTTCCTCCTGGAACCCAGGAGCTCCTCAACCCAGAACCTCAGCAGCTCCTAGCCTCCCTGTCCCTAGCTCTTTCCAGGTCTGGCTATATATACCATTTTTGGACCCAAAGGTTTGCATAGGCACAAACTAATACCTGCCTTGAGATCTGCTGAATCATGTTTGTCTCCCTAAAAAAGTATAGATAAAACACTCCGGAGATGGACATACTGTCTCTTCTGTCATCCGTAGACAATTTTGTAAATATAACTTGCTTGACAAACTGCCAGTTTATAACTAAATTTGATAAAGCCGATCTCTATCTGTCTACACACAAAGAAGTCAACTTTCAAATGCTGCTTAGTCTGCAAGTCTGTATAGGCTTCTAATAGATCCTTTTTGATATGTAGAGAGAAACAAGGCATTTATCTTTATACATAGTAATTAGGTACACAGCATTTTCAGTTCAAACAATTGTCCTTTGAGCTAGACTCAATCTAACTAGACAATACCTATTTAGAAATGCAGATACTCAGATTATTACAATTTGTGAGTATGCTGGAAGCCTGTTCAAACCCAGCAGCCATTTTGGATAACTTTCCACTTACAATAACATATACAGTATAAGTTTAATATACACATATTTCTTCATAAATCACATTTACAGATTATTCACATTTATGCATATCTTACACAAGGGTTAATTTATCCTTTTGTTTGTGGGGTAATTTGAATCATGTCCAGGGTTTGTGTTTCTGTCCCATACATGCTGTAACGGACTGGGGTAGTGGATCCACTAGGCCACCGCAAGCGGTGGTACGGACCACGACAGGAAGTGGAGTCTAAGTGGGTCCCGGTTTTCACCAGAGCCCGCCGCAAGGTGGGATGGACTTGCTGCGGTGGGATTCCACCAGGTCGCTACCCCTGAGGTAACTTGCTTGCGGTAGTAGCCGAGGTGCGGCGTAGAGCAGAATCGGCAGGCGAACTCGTAGTCGGGGACAGGCCAGAAGGTCAGGACAGGCAGCGAAGGTTCGTGGTCGGAGAACGTAAGCCGGAGGGACTGGTACATGGAAACGTCAACCGGAACACAGAGAAGGCTTCCTCGAATAGGTTTGGGCACTATGGATTCGGCAAAGTGCTTCCGGGAGCAATATATAGGGTCAGCGGCCAGCATTGGCCAAGTGCGCACTGGCCCTTTAAATCCAGGAGAGCCGGAGCGCGCGCCCTAAGGAGCGGGGCCGCGCGCACCGGCCAGCAGACCGGCGCGGGGAGTCAGGAGCGTGGCCGGGTAAGTGGTTGCGCCCGAACGAATGAGGGCGGCCGCGGACCGCGGCGCTGCTCGCTACAGGCACAAGGGGAGACTGAGTGCACCCGCAGCCCAATCTGCGGGCGCAACTCGTGACAGTACCCCCCCTTTGGCCTCCCCCTTTTCCTGGCCTGGAGAAATCTCTGCAGAAGTCTACGGTCCATAATGTTGTCCTCAGGTTCCCACGATCTCTCCTCTGGCCCGAACCCCTTCCAGTCGATGAGAAAATGACGCCTTCCCCTAATCGTCTTCATGGCCAAGATTTCTTTCACGGTGAAGACGTCGGAGGTATCGGCCTCAGGAGAAGGAGGCGCCACTCTCTGAGAGAACCTATTCACGATGAAGGGCTTCAGCAGAGAGACGTGGAAGGAGTTTTGGATCCACATCGAGGGAGGTAACTTGAGCTTGTAAGCCACCGGGTTGATCCTTTTCA
The DNA here is from genome assembly GCA_025379985.1 of Phyllomedusa bahiana. Classification (NCBI taxonomy): domain Eukaryota; kingdom Metazoa; phylum Chordata; class Amphibia; order Anura; family Hylidae; genus Phyllomedusa; species Phyllomedusa bahiana. The sequence goes on from JAODAL010000698.1 coordinate 230,174, forward strand.
GCACCACAAATGGACCGAGATACCGGGGGCCTAGCTTGTAGCTAGGGATCTTTAGGCGAACGAACCTGGATGATAACCAGACCTTATCCCCGGGGGCAAGAGGTGGAGAAGGTCTCCTGTACTTGTCAGCTTGGAGTTCAGTCAGGGCAGAGGCCCGTTGCAGAGAACGCTGAGTGTCACTCCAGATGGCCTTCAAGTCGTGAACTAGGGTATCCACCGCTGGAACATCCGTGGCGGGCGCCTGGGGGAGGGGTGGGCGGGGATGAAGTCCATACACCACAAAAAATGGAGAGGCACCAGTCGAGGCAGAATCCAAAGAATTATAGGAGAACTCCGCCCAGGGAAGCAAATCCGACCAGTCGTCCTGTCGGGTGGAGACGAAATGGCGCACGTAACTCTCCAGGATCTGGTTGACCCTCTCCACCTACCCATTGGACTGGGGATGATACGCAGAGGAGAAATTCAGCTTCACTTTTAACTGGGCACAGAGAGATTGCCAGACACAAATTGAACTCCACGGTCATAAACAATATGAAGTGGGAGACCATGTATACGGAAAGTATGCAGAAAAAAAAGACTCGCAAGGCGAGGTGCAGAAGGCAGGCCAGACAAAGCCACGAAGTGCGCAATCTTTGAGAAGCAATCCACGACAACCCAGGTGACAGTGTTACCAGCGGATGATGGAAGATCTGTAATGAAGTCCATGGCAACATGGGACCATGGGCGATTAGGAACAGGCAAGGGTTGAAACAAACCCGCAGGCCTAAAGTGAGGCGTCTTGTTGCTGGCACAAACTGGACACGATGCCACAAAGTCCTTGACATCTTTGACGAGGTCAAGCCACCAATAATAGCAGGCTATGAGCTGTGCCGTCTTCCACACACCAGGATGGCCAGCTACCTGCGACCCATGCCCCAACCTCAGAATTTTCCTGGGAAGCGCAGGGCGCACGAAGCTCTTGCCAGGGGGTACCTGTCGGAGATCCACTCGGGCCGCGGAAATTAAACGATCTGGTGGGATGATGTGACAAGGAGGCGAATCCACACCAAAAACATCAGAGGCACGGGACAGGGCGTCTGCTTTGATGTTCTTCTCGGCGGGACGGAAATGGATCACAAAGTTGAACCACGAGAAAAAGAGGGACTAACGAGCCTGCCGGGGGTTGAGGCGCTGGGCTGTTTGCAGGTACACAAGATTTTTGTGGTCTGAATAAATAGTGACCGGGTGACGAGCCTCATCCAATAGATGGCGCCACTCTTCCAAGGCTAACTTAATAGCCAACAGTTCGCGGTCTCCAATTGTATAATTCTTCTCGGCTGGAGAGAAGGTTTTCGAAAAAAAACATACGTGATGGTCTTGCCCTTAGGATCACGCTGAGTGAGCACCGCCCCAGCTCCCACAGAAGAAGCATCCACCTCCAGTAAAAAAGGCTTCTCAGTGTATGGACGGGACAGGATCAGGGCCGATGCAAATGCCGACTTGAGTTGGGAGAACGCCTCTTCAGCCGCTTGTGGCCAAACCTTAGGATTGCCCGACTTCTTGGTAAGAGCCACAATTGGGGCTACCACCTTGGAGAAGTTCGGGATGAACTGGCGGTAGTAGTTGATAACCCCAAAAACCGGTGAATGGCTCGTAGACCGAGAGGACGGAGCCACTGCAGGACGGCAGACAGCTTGGCCGGGTCCATTTGAAGTCCCTTGTCAGAGATTATATACCCGAGGAAGGGCAAGCTGGATCGATGAAATTGGCACTTCTCCAGTTTAGCGTACAGGCGGTTCTCTCTGAGACGTCTAAGGACCTGGCGCACATGGAGATGGTGGGTCTTTAGGTCAAACGAGAAGAGCAGAATTTCGTCCAGGTATACCACAACGCAGGAATAAAGGAGGTCACAAAAAATCTCATTCACAAATTCCTGAAAGACTGCCAGGGTGTTGCACAAGCCGAACGGCATAACCAGATACTCGAAATGGCCATCACGTGTGTTAAACACCATCTTCCACTCGTCGCCCTGCCAAATGCAGATGAGATTATAGGCTCCACGTAGATCTAACTTGGAGAAAATCCTGGCTCCGCGAAATCGGTCGAAGAGCACCGTGATCAAAGGTATTGGGTAATGGTTCTTCACGGTTATTTTATTCAGGCCGCGATAGTCAATGCAGGGACGTAGCGAGTCATCTTTTTTCTCCACGAAGAAGAATCCAGCACCAGCAGGGGACGTGGAGTTGCGGATAAAACCCTTCCGGAGATTCTCTTGTATATAGGCTGACATGGCTTTGGTCTCAGGAACTGACAGCGGATAAACCTTGCCTCGGGGAGGACTTGTGTCAGGCAACACGTCAATGGTACAGTCGTAGGGACAATGAGGTGGTAAGGTCTCTGCTGCTTTTCGGAAAATACGTCCACAAAATCTTGATATTCCGGAGGCAGACCCGGCAAGGTTTTAGAGGGCGTCGGTGTATAAGCGGGGTGCACCGGGCGAGGTGCCGCAAGGCAGCGAGTTTAGCAGCCTTGCCCCCAACGCACTACTTCGCCTGTCTCTCAATTCAGCATAGGGGCGTGGCGCTGCAGTCATGAGAGCCCCAACAGGATTGCCGAAGAGGAGTGAGGAAGCACATAGAATGCGATCTTCTCTTCATGGAGCACCCCGACATGCATAGACACTGGCTCCGTGCGGAATCGAATGGAGTCACGCAGGATCTCTCCACTTACAGATGAAATGACCAAGGGCTTTTCGAGGCGGACCACCGGAAGACGAAGTTTCGACACTAAGGCAGCGTCCATGAAGTTCCCGGCTGACCCAGAATCAAGGAAGGTAGGGACTTGAACTTGAACTCCGGCAACCGATACAACCCGCACCGGCATAGTCAAACGAGGAGAGGAACTGTTCACACCCAGGGACACTTCTCCCACATACCTGAGGTGCGCGCGTTTCCCGGATGGGGGCGCAAGGGACAGTCCCTCAGGAAATGCTCCGGACTGGCACAATACACACAGGTTCTCAGTGCGACGTCGGGACCGCTCTTGTTCTGTAAGCTGGAAGCGGTCCATTTGTATTGGTTCTTCACCGGAGTGCTGCGGAGGTGGCAGAGGAGGCTTCTGGAACACCGGAGCCAAACGAGGGAACCGGCGAGGCTGGACCAAGTCGCATTCCTGATGGAGCTCCTTCTGTCTCTCGGAACAGCTTCCGTGGATGCGCGTGGCCAGATGGATCGGCTCACTCAAGGACGTCAGGAGATCTCTTGCAGCCAGGGCAACCTTGAATCTGCCGGAGTGACCCTTCTTGAAGGTAGCACACAAGGCTGCCTCGTTCCAGGTCAGCTCAGAGGCCAGTGTGCAGAACTGGACAGCGTAGTCCCCTACAGTAGACTCTCCTTGACGCAAGCTCAGAAGTGCGGTTTCCGCAGAGGATGCACGTGCAGGCTCCTTGAACATGCAACAAAACTCCTTGAAGAAGGTCCGCAGGTCCGACGTTACAGGGTCGCCTCTGTCGCAGAGAGCTGTAGCCCAGGCCAGGGCCTTCCCGGAGAGTAAACTGACCATGAACGCCACCTTTGACCGTTCAGATGGAAACTGGTCGGCCATCAGTTCCACGTGCATGGAGCACTGTGTAATGAACCCCCTGCAGAGTTTCGGATCTCCATCAAACTTAGTAGGTAGCGACAGACAGAGCTTGGGTCCCACGGAGGCTGGCGAAATGGCTGGCGTAGGAGGAACTATGGGAGGAGACGGGGGCCGTTGCTGAGAGGCAATAAGTTGCTGCATCATGGCGGTCAACTGGTCAAGTTGCTGCGCCTGTTGCACCAGTTGCTGGGACTGCTGAGCTACGATAGACATAAGGCCTCCACACTGGCTAATGGCACCTTGGCAGGATCCATGGCCAAATCCAACTGTAACGGACCGGGGTAGTGAATCCACTGGGCCACCGCAAGCGGTAGTACTGGCCACAACAGGTAGCGGTGTCTAAGTGGGTCCCGGTTCTCACCAGAGCCCGCCGCAAGGCGGGATGGACTTGATGAGGCGGGATTCCACAAGGTCGCTACCCCTGAGATGACTTGCTTGCAGTAGTAGCCAAGGTGCGGCGTAGAGCAGAATCGGCTAGCAAACTCGTAGTTGGGGACGGGCCAGAAGGTCAGGACAGGCAGCAAAGGTTTGTGGTCGGAGAACGTTAGCCGGAGGGACTGGTACATGGAAACGGCAACCGGAACACAGAAAAGGCTTCCTCGCATAGGTATGGGCACTATGGATTCGGCAAAGTGCTTCCTGGAGGTGGAGCAATATATAGGGTCAGCGGCCAGCATCGGCCAATTACCGGAGCACTGGCCCTTTAAATCCAGGAGAGCCGGCGCGCACGCGCCCTAAGGAGCGGTGCCGCGTGAACCGGCCGGCAGACAAGCGTGGGGAGTCAGGAGCGTGGCTGGGTAAGTGGTTGCGCGCTGCTCGCTACGGGCACGAGGGGGGACCCCGGGGACCGAGTGCGCCCGCAGCCCAATCTGTGGGCGCAACTCGTGACACATGCCTGAAATCCATCTCATTCATTCTGTAGGGTATTTTATACCCAAGGGTTACTTTATCCTCTTGTTTGTAGCATAATTTGAGTCAAATACAGGGTGTGTATTTCTGCCCCATACTTTCCTGAAATCCTTTTATTTAATTCTATAAGGTATTATATATGCAAGGGTTAATTTTGCCTCTGTTTGTGGGATAATTTGAGTCAAATATAGGGTGTGTATTTCTTCCCCATACATACCTGAAATCCATCTCATTAATTATTTAGGGTATTTTGTACCCAAGGGTTTATTTATCCTCTTGTATGTGGGGAAATTTGAGTCAAGTAGAGGGTGTGTGTTTCTGCCCATATACACCTCAAATCCATCTCATTCAATGAGTAGGGTATTTTATACCCAAGGGTTAATTTATCCTTTGTTTGTGCGGTAATTTGAGTCAAATACAGGGTGTGTATTTCTGCCCCATACACACCTGAAATCCTTCTCGTTCATTCTGTAGGGTATTTTATACCCAAGGATTAATTTAGCCTCTTTTTTTGGGGTAATTTGAGTAAAATACAGGGTGTGTATTTCTTCCCCATACATGCCTGAAATCCATCTCATTCATTCTGTAGGGTATTTTATACCCAAGTGTTTACTTATAATCTTATTTGTAGGGGAATTTGAGTAAAATACAGGGTGTGTATTTCTGCCCCATATACGCCTCAAATCCATCTAATTCATTCTGTAGGTTATTTTATACCCAAGGGTTAATTTATCCTCTGTTTGTGGTATAAATTGAGTCAAATACAGGGTGTGTATTTCTGCCCCTTACACCTCTGAAATCCATCTTGTTCATTCTGTAGGGTATTTTATATCCAAAGGTTAATTTATCCTCTGTTTGTGGTGTAATTTGAGTCAAATACAGGGTGTATGTTTCTGCCCCATACACGCCTGAAATCCATCTTATTCTTTCTCTAGGTTATCTTATACCTAAGGGCAGGGCCGTTCCTAGTGGCATGCCAGCGGGCAATCGCCCGGGGTGCCGACCACCAGAGGGGGCGCCGTCCGCACTGCTAGGCAGAAATAACAGGCCGGCGGCAACTCACTTTCAGGTGTTCATTTATAACAGGGCAGTTGGCAGGGAAGAGAGGACGGCAGGTTATCAGTTTATGGATCTTTTTTTCCTTCTGTGTAGATGCTGCTACCACTTGTTGCAGCAGTTGGTGAGGTGCTGAGCTGAGCTGCTGGCCTCCGGTTTATGGCCCAGAGAGATCTGAAGTACAGAAGAGCAGACACTGTGCTGCTGCTGCTGCTGTGTACCTCTCACACTCTGAGCCGACCAGCAGCTGCAGTGTCCTGATGAGTATGAGCATCTACATGTCCCGCTTTCCCTCTCGTGAACAAGCTTCAAAGTTTCAGATTTTACAAGATGTATACAGTGGTTCTTAGCTGAGGGGAGGTCATAGTGTTATTTTTAGTGGATCCACAGAAGGTTTGATCTTCCTTAGGGCATGTCCCCACTGCACGGGTTTTTCGGCCGGTTTTTCAGCCGGTTTGCGGTTTTTCAGACCGCCTGAAAAACCGGCCGAAAATGAGCACAATTGTGCTCTATGGAAAACCCGTGCAGCAGTCCCCACTGCACGGGTTTTCCGCCCGGCGGTTTTGTCGCCTTCGGACCGGCGACAAAACATTGAACATGCACAATCTTCTGTCCGGTTTCCGGACGGAACATGTGCATCTCAATGGGAGGGGAGAGGGCTGTTCTCCGCTCATCGCGGAGAAAGGCCGTGCCCCCCCGCGGCCGGGGGGACGGCCGCAAAACCGGACAAATACCGGCCGGCTACCCGGCCGGTATTTGTCCACTGCCGTGTAAACGGCCCCTTAGACCTGCTCAGTTCTTACTATTCTGTTATCATGAAATGCTGCTTCCTGCAGCCTGATAGTGCTGTGCCCAGTCCCTGCCCTCTGCTGTGTAAATGGGCTAAATGGAGGAGAAGCTGCTCATAAGGCAAATGATCAGATTAAAGGATAGGTATAGGTGATGATATGTAGTACTAAAGCCAAAATGGATACAGTACTGTGCAGTAAAATGTGTGTACATTTGTAGATTTGTAATTAAATGCATGTGTGCTGTGTATTTATGTAAATGTAAATGTGTATGAATTCAGTGTGTAACTATACATGCATGTGTGCAGTGTATATGGCTATTCATTTATATAGTGTATAAAGACATGTGTGTAGTGTGTGTTTGTATATACATATTCATGGCAGCCATCTATGCACATGGGCAGACAGTACACTGACATACACATCAGTGTCAATGTGTTATTACATGTGTGCAGTATGTATAAATGTGTGCTGTGCCTCTCCAGTGTATAAGGGTTTGTTCACATGATGTACAGTATAGTGGCGTGTATCTGTGATGTATAGTGGCGTGTATGCTATACACCTGTTGTGGGAAGGCATGCACTGGCCAGCGCATACTTCACACAGTGATCTCATTGATGTTCACTTTCAGCGCCAGAAAGAACTGACATATCACTTCTTTCTCCCAGCGCTCAGTATGTGTTGGGGAAAATACTGTAAAATCATAGCACTCATTTGTGAACTGTACTTTGGGCGCATTGCAGAACAATTACATCCCAAAGTACGGCAAACAAACATGTTGTGTGAACAGAGCTTAACTTAAAGGTATTCACAGGTAAATACACTGTATTTGGCTGTAATCTCTGACTACAAATTTTAGTGTATTTAGTGCATTTAGATCCTGACCTATGCTGCCTTTGGTTATGAAATATTTTTAAATCTTTGGGTATGACAGTGCAAATGCTTATTTAACACAACAAACATTACTTTTCCTGTATTGCCTGTATTTGCAGGAGTTCTTGAATGACACCTACATTCATGAGTGCCTGAAATAAGGAGTAAACAATAATTTTCACAAAAACTGCATAAACATTTTTATGTGGGTATAGTATTATATCACATAACTTTTGTGTAATTCGGTCACTATGAGGTGATATGTGGTCCTAGTGTTGTGGTACTGTTCATTCACTATGTGGTGATGATATGTAGTCATGGTGTGATACTATTATTCAGTCGCTATGTGGTGGTGATATTTGGTCATAGTGTGGTAATGATATGTTGTTATGGTGTAGCGGTATTATTCAGTCTCTGTAGTGGTGATAAATGGTCATGGTGTTGTAGTATGAATTAGTCACTATGTGGTGATGATATATGGTCATGGTATGGCAGTATTCATCTTAGTGGGATTATTGATAATATTAGTCTTAGGAGTGTGGTTTTGTATATTGGTGTTATTTGTTAATTGTGTGACTATAGTATAGTAGTCTTATACACAGAACATTGTGTTGTACCTTCTTGTATATTGAGTCACTGGTTAATGGTCATGCAGTGTGTCGTAGCGTGGCACAACATGCTAACGGAAGAAGGGGGGGGGGGGGGGCGAAATTTCTTCATCCCGCCCTGAGTGCAATTTTGCCTAGGAACGGCCCTGCCTAAGGGTTAATTTATCCTAGCCTCTGTTTTTGGGGTAATTTGAGTCAAATACTGGGTGTGTATTTCTGCCCCATACACACCTGAAATCTATCTCGTTCATTGTGTAGGGAATTTTATACCAATGGGTTCATTTATCATCTGTTTGTGGTGTAATTTGAGTCAAGTACAGGGTGTGTATTTCTGCCCCATACACGCCTGAAATCCCTCTCGTTCATTCTGTAGGGTATTGTTTACCCAAGGGTCAATTTATTCTTTTGTTTGTGGGGTAATTTGAGTCAAATCTATGGTGTGTATTTCTTCCCCATACACGAATGAAATCCATCTTGTTCATTCTGTAGGGTATTCTATACCCAAGGGTTAATTTATTGTCTTGTTTGTTGCATAATTTGAGTCAAATACAGGATGAATATTTCTGCCCCATACACGCCTGAAATCCATCTCGTTCATTCTTTAGGGTAGTTTATACTCAAGGGTTAATTTATCCTCCTGTTTGTGGGGTAATTTGAGTCAAGTCCAAGGTGTGTGTTTCTGTCCCATACATGCCTGAAATCCATCTCATTCATTCTGTAGGGTATTTTATACCCAAGGTTTAATTTATCCTCTGTTTGGGTATAATTTGAGTCAAATAAAGGGTGTGCATTTCTGCCCCATAGACACCTGAAATCCTTCTCATTCATTCTGTATGGTATTTTATACCCAAGGATTAATTTCGCCTCTTATTTGGGGTAATTTGAGTCAAATACAGGGTGTGTATTTCTGCCCCATATACGCCTGAAATCCATCTCATTCAATCAGTAGGGTATTTTATACCCAAGGTTTAATTTATCCTCTGTTTGGGTATAATTTGAGTCAAATAAAGGGTGTGCATTTCTGCCCCATAGGCACCTGAAATCCTTCTCATTCATTCTGTATGGTATTTTATACCCAAGGATTAATGTCGCCTCTTATTTGGGGTAATTTGAGTCAAATACAGGGTGTGTATTTCTGCCCCATAGACTCCTGAAATCCTTCTCATTAAATCTGTAGGGTATTTTATACCCCAGGTTTAATTTATAATCTGTTTTTGGGGTAATTTGAGTAAAATACACAGTGTGTATTTCTTCCCCATACATGCCTGAAATCCATCTCATTCATTCTGTAAGGTATTTTATACCCAAGTGTTAATTTATAATCTTGTTTGTAGGGGAATTTGAGTAAAATACAGGGTGTGTATTTCGGCCCCGTATACGCCTCAAATCCATCTCATTCATTCTGTAGTGTATTTTATACCCAAGGGTTAAATTATCCTCTGTTTGTGGTATAAACTGAGTCAAATACAGGGTGTGTATTTCTGCCCCATACACGTTTGAAATCCTTCTCGTTTACTCTGTAAGGTATTTTATACCCAAAGGTTAATTTATCCTCTGTTTGTGGGGTAATTTGAGTCAAATCCAGGGTGTGCATTTCTTCCCCCATACATGCCTGAAATCCATCTCGTTCATTCTGTAGGGTATTTTTTTCCAAGCTTCAATTTATCCTCTTATTTGTGGGGTAATTTGAGTCAAATACAGGGTGTGTATTTCTGCCCCATACATGCCTGAAATCCTTCGCGTTAATTCTGTAGGGTAGTTTATACTCAAGGGTTAATTTACCCTCCTGTTTGTGGGGTAATTTGAGTCAAGTCCAAGGTGTGTGTTTCTGTCGCATACATGCCTGAAATCCATCTCATTCATTCTGTAGGGTATTTTATATCCAACGGTTAATTTATCCTCTGTTTGTGGTGTAATTTGAGTCAAATATAGGGTGTATGTTTCTGCCCCATACACGCCTGAAATCCTTCTTATTCTTTCTCTAGGTTATTGTATACCTAAGGGTTAATTTATCCTATGTTTGTGGTGTAATTTGAGTCCAATACATGGTGTATATTTCTGTCCCATACACGCCTGAAATCTTTCTTGTTCATTCTCTAGGGTATTTTATATCCAAAGGTTAATTTATCCTCTGTTTGTAGGGTAATTTGAGTCAAACACAGGGTGTGTATTTCATCACCATATACACATGAAATCCATCTCGTTCATTCTGTAGGGTATTTTATACCCAATGATTGATTTAGCCTCTGTTTTTGGGGTAATTTGAGTCAAATACTGGGTGTGTATTTCTGCCCCATACACACCTGAAATCCATCTCATTCATTGTGTATGGAATTTTATACCAATGGGTTAATTTATCCTCTGTTTGTGGTATAATTTGAGTCAAGTACAGGGTGTGTATTTCTGCCCAATACACGCCTGAAATCCCTCTCGTTCATTATGTAGGTAGTATTTTTTACCCAAGGGTTAATTCTTTTGTTTGTGGGGTAACTTGAGTCAAATCTAGGGTGTGTATTTCTTCCCCATACACAAATGAAATCCATCTTGTTCATTCTGTAGGGTATTCTATACCCAAGGGTTAATTTATCGTCTTGTTTGTTGCATAATATGAGTCAAATACAGGATGAATATTTCTGCCCCATACATGCCTGAAATCCATCTCGTTCATTCTTTAGGGTAGTTTATACTCAAGGGTTAATTTATCCTCCTGTTTGTGGGGTAATTTGAGTCAAGTCCAAGGTGTGTGTTTCTGTCCCATACATGCCTGAAATCCATCTCATTCATTCTGTAGGGTATATTATACCCAAGGGTTACTTTATCCTCTTGTATGTTGCATAATTTGAGTCAAATACAGGGTGTGTATTTCTGCCCCATACACTTCTGAAATCCATTTAGTTAATTCTGTAAGGTAATTTATACTTAAGGTTTAATTTTGCCTATGTTTGTGGGATAATTTGAGTCAAATACAGGGTGTATATTTCTGCCCCATACATACCTGAAATCCATCTAATTTGTTCTTTAGGGTATTTTTTACCCAAGGGTTTATTTGTCCTCTTGAATGGGGGAAAATTTGAGTCAAATAGAGGGTGTGTATTTCTGCCCCATATACACCTGATATCCATCTCATTCAATCAGTAGGGTATTTTATACCCAAGGATTAATTTCGCCTCCTATTTGCGGTAATATGAGTCAAATACAGGGTGTGTATTTCTGCCCCATACACACCTGAAATCCTTCTCGTTAAAATTTGTGGGTTTTTTTATACCCAGGATTAAATTTAGCCTCTTTTTTTGGGGTAATTTGAGAAAAAATCGGGGGGTGTTTTTTCCCCCCCATACATGCCTAAAATCCATTCATTCTTCTGTAGGGTATTTTATCCCCAAGGTTTCTTATAATCTTATTTTGGGGTTTTTTGAGTCAAAACTGGGTGTGTTTTTGCCCCTTTTAAAAAAACTCAAATCCATCCCTTTTTTTTGTAGGGATTTTATCCCAAAAGTGTTAATTTATCCCTTTTTGGTGTGAATTTTGTGTCAATAAGGGGTGCATTTTCCCCCATACATGCTAGAAATCCATCTCATTCATTCAGTAGGGTATTTTTTCCAAGCTTCAATTTATCCTCTTATTTGTGTGGTAATTTGAGTCAAATACGGGTTGTGTATTTTGCCCATACATTCCCGAATTTAATTTTATTTTAGGTTTTTTAACCCAAGGGGTTTAATTAGCTCTGTTTGTGGGTAATTAGTTAAATACGAGGTGTGTATTCAGCCCCCCGTGAAATCCATCTTGTTTTTATTCGTAGGGTATTTTAAACCCAAAATTTAATTTATCCCCGTTTTTTGGGGGGTAATTTGATCAAATACAGGGGGGTATTTTACCCCATACACACTGAAATCCACTAATTCATTCGTAGGTTTTTTTTTTAAAGGGGTTAATTATCCTGTTGTTTTGGGGGAAATTTGAATAAAATTCGGGGTGTGTTTTTTTGCCCATACACATAAAACCCTTTCTCGTTCTTTTCTGTAGGGTATTTTTTCCCCAAAGGATTAATTTACCTCTTTTTTGGGGGTAATTTGAGTCCAATACAATGTGTGTATTTCTTCCCCTTACATGCCTAAAATCCATCTCTTTCATTCTGTAGGGTATTTTATACCCAATGGTTAATTTAGCCTCTGTTTGTTTGGTAATTTGATTCAAATTCGGGGGTGTGTATTTTTTTCCCCATACATCCCCTGAAATCCATCTCATTCATTCTGTAGGGTCTTTTATACCCAAGGGTTAATTTATCCTCTTGTTTGTGGGGGTATTTGAGTCAAATACAGGGTCAGTATTTCTAACCCGTACAAGCCTAAAATCCACAAAATTTATTCTGTGGGGGATTTTCCCCAAAGGGGTTTTAATTAAAAGCTAGTTTTGTGTGAAATTTTTGAGTCAAAAAACAGGGGAAATTTTTTCTACCCCATCCGGGCTAAAAATCTTTCTCGTTCATTATGTAGGGTATTTTATATTCAAAGGTTAATTTATTATCCTCTTTCTGGTGTAACTTGAGTCAAATACAGGCTGTGTATTTCTGCCCCATACACGCCTGAAATCCATCTTGTTTTTTCTGTAGGTTATTTTATACCCTAGGTTTAATGTAGCCACTCTTTGTGGGGTAATTTGAGTCAAATATAGGGTGTGTATTTTTTACCCAAAAAACCCCATTTAAAACCATCTCATTATTTTGCGGGTATTTTTTTCCCAAGGGGTTTAATTTTTCCTCTTTTTTGTGGGGTATTTGATCAAATACGGGGTGTATTCGGCCACATACATGCCGAAAACCCCCTTCATTCTGTTCGGTATTTTACACCCACGAGTTAATGTATCTTTTTATTTGTGGTGTAATTTCAGTCAAATACTGGGCCTGTATTTCTGCCCCATACACGTCTAAAATCCATCTCATTCATTCTGTAGTGTATTTTATACCCAAGGGTTAATTTAGCCTCTGTTTGGTAATTTGATTCAAATTCAGGGTGTGTATTTCTTCCCCTTACATGCCTGAAATCCATCTCATTCATTCTGTAGGGTATTTTATACCCAAAGGTTAATTTATCCTCTTGTTTGTGGTGTAATTTGAGTCAAAAAAGGGTGTATATTTCTGCCCCATAAACGCCTGAAATCTTTCTCGTTCATTCTGTACGATATTTTATATGGAAAGGTTAATTTATCCTCTGTTTCTGGTGTAATTTGAGTCAAATACAGGCTGTGTATTTCAGCCCCATACACGCCTGAAACACCATCTTGTTTTTCTGTAGGTTATTTTATACCCAAGGGTTAATGTAGCCTCTGTTTGTGTGGTAATTTGAGTCAAATACAGGGTGTGTCAGGTGTGGGAATTTATTGAGAATTGATTGAAAACATTAAAACTCTGTTTGTACCTTTCATATCCATTGATTATATCTAGAAACTGTCTATATACTATTTGCATGAATCATTCTCTATTTCTGTTGCCCTTGACCAGTTAATTCAGATATTATATGCTTGGAATGCACAGCTTTTTGCAAGAGAATGTACTTGTTCTGAATGACGCTGAGGACATTAAAATGGAAACTTTATGGCTTACTGAGAATCCAGCTTTTGCAACACAGACAAAATGGATGCAGAGTACTCTTGTTTCAACATCCAATATCCGGCGAAGTAAACAAGTCCAAAAATGGAGTTGTTTTGATGAACTGTTTAACATTGTGCAACGTATGCAGAAATGTATATTACCAAATATGAACTTATGCCTTGATTCCTTATTAAATTGTCCCACTAAATGTCAATTAACCAATGATCAAACAACACATGCTATGACAAATACTTACGTGTCAAGTGATATAAAATCTCATGTACTTCCTTGTATTAAACAGAGTTGTATTACCCATCACCTTGACTGGGTGGTATTACTGGGGATCCCCGCTGTTTACAGCAAGTATATATATATACTTAATTTGGAAGAGGCAGCAATCGCAAGAGTACAGTCAAAGGGTTAAACTGTACTTATCAGGTGTGTATTTCTACCTAATACACGCATGTACAGGGTACTTATACAGGGTGTGTATGTCGGCCCCATACATGCCTGAAATCCATCCCATTCATTCTGTTCGGTATTTTATACCCAAGAGTTAATGTATTCTTTTTTTTTGTGGTGGAATTTGAGTGAAATACAGGGTCTGTATTTCTGCCCCATACACGCCTAAAATCCATCTCATTCATTCTGTAGTGTATTTTATACCCAAGGGTTAATTTATCCTCTGTTTGTGGTGTAATTTGACTCAAATACAGGGTGTATATTTCTGCCCCATATACGCCTGAAATCTTTTTTGTTTATTCCGTAAGGTATTTTATATCCAAAGCTTAATTTATCCTCTGTTTGTGGTGTAATTTGAGTCAAATACAGGGTGTGTCAGGTGTGGGAATTTATTGAGAATTGATTGAAAACATTAAAACTCTGTTTGTACCTTTCATATCCATTGATTATATCTAGTATCTGTCTATATTATATTTGCATTAAACATTCTCTATTTCTGTTGCCCTTGACCAGTTAATTCAGATATTATATGCTTGGAATGCACAGCTTTTTGCAAGAGAATTACCTTCAGAATGTTCTTGTTCTGAATGATGCTGAGGACATTAAAATGGAAACTTTATTGCTTAATGAGAATCCAGCTTTTGCAACACAGACAAAATGGATGCAGAGTACTCTTGTTTCAACATCCAATATCCGACGAAGCAAACAAGTCCAAAAATGGAGTTGTTTTGATGAACTGTTTAACATTGTGCAACGTATGCAGAAATGTATATTAAAAAAAATCACTGAAAAAACATCTTAACAAATCCAAATCTAAAATATAAACTGTATTATATACCCATTTTAATAACAGGCAAACAATCTTAAGGATAGATTTCTGGAAAGGGGGTATCCTCCTTCAGTATTGAAACCTGCATTTAAGAATGCACTTATGTGTGACAGGAACCATCTTTAGAACCCAAAGGGACCTAGAGACAAAGAAACCTATATCAGGATAATAGGCACATATGACAACCGAAACACGGATGTAATGAGGATTCTGCGGAGACATTGGGGTATACTGCATTGCGACAAAGATTTGTCTGAATGTCTTTCTAAAAATCCTCAGGTGACATATAGAAGAGGCAGGTCATTGTAGCGATTGCCCCCGCTCCTCGGCCCGCGGGTCGCGGGCGCACCCGTGGCCGCCCCCCCCCCCAGGCGCCTGCCGGGGTCGGGTGCCGCCGCTGGCTCCTGCCGGGGACTCACCTGGCCTCGTTCCTGTCCCCTCTGCTTCCTCTGCCGGCCAAGGCGCGCGTTCTCGTAAATTTAAAGGGCCAGCGTCCCGGTAAGTGGTTAATTGCCGGGCGCTTCCCCTACTTAATGGTTCGCTCCGCAATCATTCCTTGCTGGATCTATGTTGCCTCGTGCCTTAGAAAAAGCGGTCCTTAAGTGTATTCTCGCCTTACCGTGTACCGAACTGCTTCCATGGGCCGAGTTCTCATATAACCATCAGGACTCCGACTCGACTGGCCGTTCCCCATTCCTTGTGGTCTATGGTCGTCACCCACGCCCTCCCCTCCCCTTGGCTTCAGCCTCCGAGGTTCCTGCTGTGGACAACCAGGTTCAGGATATCGGGGTCATTTGGCGAGGACCCGACAAGCCTTACTCCAGGGTTCAGCCCGCATGAAGCCCCAAGCTGACAAGAGGAGAAGACCTTCCCCAACGTTCCTCCCAGGGGATAAAGTGTGGCTCTCTTCAAAATACATACGCCTCAAGGTCCCCAGCTATAAATTGGGTCCGCGGTTTCTGGGACCCTTCAGAGTTCTTCGGCAACTGAATCCGGTGTCCTACAAGCTCTACCTTCCTCCATCTCTCCGGATTCCCAATGCCTTTCACGTCTCCCTCCTACAGCCTCTGGTCTTGAATCGGCTCTCCCAGAAGAGCGCTGCCCCGTCTCCGGTCCTAGAGTCCCCTGATGTCTTTGAAGTGAAGGACATCTTAGACATGAAGACCATCAGGGGTAAGCGTTTCTTTCTTGTAGATTGGAGAGGCTTCGGCCCCGAAGAGAGGTCCTGGGGACCGGAGTCCAATATCCTGAATCAAGATCTGCTCTGTAAGTTCCTTCAGCCTAAAAAAAGGGGGAGAACTAAGGGGGGGGGGGGTACTGTAGTGGTTGCCCCCACTCCTCGGCCCGCGGGCGCACCCGTGGCCGCCCCCCCGGGTGCCTGCCGGGGTCGGGTGCCGCCGCTGGCCGCAGGGCGAGCGGGGGGTCCGCTCCTTCCGGGGACTCACCTGGCCTCGTTCCTGTCCCCTCCACTTCCTCTGCCGGCCAAGGCGCGCGTGCCCGCTCCCTAGTGCGCGCGTTCTCGTAAATTTAAAGGGCCAGTGTCCCGGTAATTGGTTAATTGCCGGGCGCTTCCCCTACTTAAGGGTTCGCTCCGCAATCATTCCTTGCTGGATTTATGTTGCCTCGTGCCTTAGAAAAAGTGGTCCTTAAGTTTATTCTCGCCTTACTGTGTACCAGACCCTTTGCTACGTTTCTCGACTCCGATCCTTTGCCGCCTGTCCCGACCTTCCTGCCTGTCCACGACCACGAATCATTGCCGCCTGCCTTGACCTTACTGCCTGCCCACGACTACGATTCCAGGATCACGATTCGGTACCACGCTGCACCTGGGCCACCATCGCAAGCAAGTATGTCGGGGGAAACGACCTGGTAGCCTCACGCCGCAGCAAGTCCATCCCGCTTTGCGGCGGGCTCTGGTGAACACCGGGGGCTACTTAGACTCCACTCCCTGGCGTGGCTTAACTATCATCACTTGCGGTGGTCCAGAGCATCCACTACCCAGCTGTTATAGTTAGATCCAGCCATGGACCCCTCCAAGGTGCCCCTGCCAGGCCTCGCGGATCTCACGACCATTGTCGGCCAACAGTCGCAGAAGATCGCGCAACAAGCACAGCAATTGGGTCAGCTGTCCGTCATGATGCGTCAACTCCTGGCTTCCCAGCAGCAGCAACCTGCCTCTTCGCCGGTGACTTCCGCTACCCCGGCCGTCTTGCTGGCAACCTTGCGCCCGAAGCTTCGTCTTCCTCTACCTTCCAAATTCGACGGGGACCTGAAGCTCTGCAGAGGATTCGTTACGCAGTGCTCCATGCACGTGGAGCTGATGGCCGACCAGTTTCCCACTGAAAGGTCAAAGGTGGCATTCGTGGTGAGCCTGCTGTCCGGAAAGGCCCTGGCCTGGGCGACGCCTCTTTGGGACCGGAATGACCCTGTGACCGCAGACCTACAGACCTTCCTCTCTGAATTCCGCAGCATTTTCGAAGAGCCTGCGCGAGCATCTTCCGCGGTGACGGCGCTACTAATCCTACGCCAAGGGGACTCCTCCGTAGGGGATTATGCGGTTCAGTTCTGCACCTTAGCCTCCGAACTCTCATGGAATGACGCCACTCTCTGCGCCACATTTAAGAAAGGTCTGTCAAGCAGAGTAAAGGACGCCCTTGCAGCTAGAGATTTCCCATCTTCTTTGAGTGAACTCATCCATCTAGCCACTCGCATAGACGTGCGTTTCTCTGAAAGACAGCAGGAGCTCCATCAGGAGCGTGATTCGGCACAACCCCGCCGTTTACCTCGGCTGACTCCTGTGTTCCAGAGATCTCCGCTGCCTCCCCCACAGATGTCCACTGAAGAACCTATGCAGGTGGACCGGAGTCAGAACTGTCCCATCGCCGGGTGGAGAACCTCTGCCTCTACTGCGCCAGTCCGGACCATTTCCGTAGGAGTTGTCCGCAGTGTCCTCAGCGGTCGGGAAACTCTCGCACCTAGGAGCCGTAGGAGAGGCGTCCCTAGGTGCTCAGTCCTCCCTCCACGACTGTTGTTGCCAGTAGAGGTAAGGGTCGGATGCGGCCTATCTCTTCGGGTCTCTGGCCTCCGGGACTCCGGCTCCGCCGGGAACTTTATTCATGCCTAAACTGGTGCCCTCGCTATCGCCTCCCCAGTGATCCGCCTGGAAAAGCCGTTGCTTATCTCTTCCATCAGTGGGGAACTTCTCAGCGACTCCATTCAGTACATCACCCGGCCTGTGACCCCCCCGTGTAGGGGTCCTACACACGGAGAAAATCTCCTTCCACTCCTGCCTCGCGCTTCTTGGTGATCCTGTTGGGGCTAACCCTGGCTGCAACGTCACGCCCCTACCTTGATTGGAAGACAGGCGAAGTCCTGCGTTGGGGATCGGAGTCCAGGATCTCTGTTTGGTGGCACCACGCCCGGTTTGTCCATCCCTCCTCCCCAGCCGTCCGTCAATCTACTACAAGGGTCTGCCACGGAGTACCGGGATTTTGGAAAAACGTATTTTCGGAGAAAGGGGCTGGAAGCTACCGCCCCATCGGCCCGTATGACGGGTCCCATAGATCCCTCCCCGGAACCAGTCCCCCAGGGGGTAGGGTCTACCCCCCTCCTGTGCCCGAGACCCAGGCCATGTCGGCCTATATACAGGAGAATTTGTTGAAAGGTTTCATACGCAAGTCCTCCCGCCCGCCTTTGCTGGCTTCTTCTTCGTCCAGAATAAAGACGGTTCGCTTCGTCCGTGTATTGATTACAGGGGACTAAACAAGATCAGGGTGAAGAATCGCTACCCCTGCCCCTGATATCTGACTCTTTAAACCGCCCCGTGGAGCCAATTTTTTTCACCAAATTAGAATCTACGAGGCCTAAAAACCTCATCAGAATTCAGAGGGGGATGAAGTGGAAAACGGCCTTCAACACACGGGACGGGCATTTTGAGTATCTCGTATGCCCTTCGGGCAAAGAAACGCCCAGCTTTTTCCAGTATCGTTCAATGACATATTTCGGGACATGCTGTACAACCTGTGTCATTGTATAACTGGACGATATCCGGGATTTTTTCTCCTGACATACAGACCCATGGGATACAAGTACGCCGGGCCCCTGCGATGCCTGCGGAGAAAACCGACTGTATCCCAAAGCTGGAGAAAGTGTCGGTTCCACCAGGCCAGCCTTCCGTTCTTCGGGTAAAATAGTCTCCGATGAGGTCTACAGATGGACCCTGCAAAACTCTCTGCAATCCACAGTGGCCACGACCTGTCAGTCTCCGGGCTTTCAACGTTTTCCTAGGATTCGCCAACACTACCCCGGCATTTTATTCCCCACTTTTCAACGCTGGTGCTCCCATCGTGGCTCAACACCAGAAAAAAACGCTAATTCTTAAGTTGGCCTCCGTCTGCCGAGGGAAACATTCTCCCGACTGAAGGCAGCGTTCTCCTCAGCACCTATTTTGGTCCGTCCGGATCCAGAGAGACCCTTCAGCCTAGAGGTGGATGCCTCTTCCGTGGGAGAAGGGTGGTCCTGACCCCGACGGGCCCGACAGGCAAGCCCCTCACATGCGGGCTTATTTTCAAAGACCTTCACTTCGGCAGAACGTAATTATGCCATTGGAGATCGGGAGCTGTTTGGGCCCTAAAATTGGCCCTGGAAGAGTGGCGACATCTGTTGGAGGGAGCTCGACATCCGTTTGACCCTCTTCACAGACCATAAAATCTCCAATACCCCCAGACGGCTCAGCGCTTTAAAACCTCGCCAGGCCCGGTGGTCTCTTTTTTCTCTCAATTTTGATTTTAAGATCCACTTCGACCGGCCGAGAAAAATGTCAAGGCGGATGCCCTCTCCCGTGCTTCTGACATTACCGGGGAGGAACCTGTGTGTCAGCACATCATTGGTCCTGAACGGCTAGTCCATGTGGCTCCTGTGGATCTCCGTAGTGTTCCTCCGGGCAAAACCTACGTACGTTCCGCACTCAGGAGGAGAATTCTGGTTTGGGGGCATAGTTCTCTTCTGGCCGGCCACCCCGGGATACGAAAATCCTATGCCCTCATCTCGCGACAAATAAATGGTGGCAACTCTGCTCCAAGATGTCAAGGACTTTGTTCTCTCCTGTACGACATGTGCCCGTAACCCAAAGGGCCCAAAGCCATAGGCCCAACAGGCCTCCTAGTCCCTCTGCCTGTTCCGGAGGCTCCATAGACACACATAGGCATGGGCTTCATCACGGATCTTCCTCCCTTTCCCCGGGAACTTCGGTCATCTGGGGGGGTTACTGACCAATTTCAAAGATGTCCCACTTTTGTGCCGCTACCTGGTCTCCCTTCTGCTCCCCAATTGGCGGGCCATTTTTTCCATCACATTTTTCGCCTGCATAGTTTACCATCTCACATCGTCTCCGATCGTGGCGTCCAATTTGTCTCTAAGTTTTGGCGTGCCCTATGTTCCTGCTTGCAAATCAAGCTAGATTTCTCATCTGCATATCATCCCCAGACTAATGGGCAGGTGGAAAAGAGTAAACCAGATCTGGGGAGTATCTACGGCACTTTGTGTCCAGACGCCCCGGACAACTGGTCCAACGCTTCCATGGGCCAGTTCTCATAAACCATTTGGGACTCCGACCGACGGGCCCTTCCCCATTCCTTGTGATCTATGGTCGTCACCCCTCGCCCTCCCCCCCCCCCTTGGCTTCAGCCTCCGAGGTTCCTGCTGTGGACAACCAGGTTCATGATATCGGGTCATTTGGCGAGAAACCCCGACAAGCCTTACTCCAGGCTTCAGCCCACATGGGAAGTCCCAAGCTGACAAGAGGAGAAGACCTTCCCCAACGTTCCTCCAGAGATAAAGTGTGGCTCTCCCCTTTTAAAAACATACGCCTCAAGGTCCCCAGCTTTAAAATGGGTCCGCGGTTTCTGGAACCTTTCAGAGTTCTCTCGCAACTGAAATCCGGTGTCCTACAAGCTCTAAACCGTCCTCCATCCTCCGGATTCCCAATGCCTTTCACGGTCTCCCTCCTAAAGCCTCTGGCTTGAATCGGTTCCCCAGAAGAGCGCTGCCCCCGTCTCCGGTCCTAGAGTCCCCTGGGTGTCTTTGAAGTGAAGGACATCTTTGACATAAAGACCATCAGGGGTAAGCGTTTCTTTCCTTGTAGATTGGAGAGGCTTCAGCCCCGAAGAGAGGTCCTGGGAACCGGAGTCCAATATCCTGAATCAAGATCTGTTCCTTCAGCCTAAAAAGAAGGGGAGACCTAAGGGGGGAGGCACTGTAGTGGTTGCCCCCGCTCCTCGGCCCGCGGGCGCACCCGTGGCCGCCCCCCCGGGCGCCTGCCGGGGTCGGGTGCCGCCGCTGGCCGCAGGGCGAGCGGGGTATCCGCTCCTGCCGGGGACTCACCTGGCCTCGTTCCTGTCCCCTCCGCTTCCTCTGGCGGCCAAGGCGCGTGTGCCCGCTCCCTAGAGCGCGCGCGTTCTCATAAATTTAAAGGGCCAGCGTCCCGGTAATTGGTTAATTGCCGGGCACTTCCCCTACTTAAGGGTTCGCTCCGTAATCATTCCTTGCTGGATCTATGTTGCCTCGTGCCTTAGAAAAAGCGGTCCTTAAGTGTATTCTCGCCTTACCGTGTACCAGACCCTTTGCTACGTTTCTCGACTCCTATCCTCTGCCACCTGTCCAGACCTTCCTGCCTGTCCACGACCACGAACCATTGCCACCCGCCTTGACCTTACTGCCTGCCCACGACTACGATTCCAGGATCACGATTCGGTACCACGCTGCACCTCGGCCGCCATCGCAAGCAAGTCACGTCAGGGGTAGCGACCTGGTACACAAACACTACCATGTACTCTACTTAAGCACGATGTATAGGTGTAGAGAACCCTTGATATCATGAAATGAAGTTCTGGGTATACCAATACAATTTAAACCAAAACAACTACAGGTATAACACCTAGAATAAAGATACATAAAACATAACTTTTAATTTAAAAAAAAATATAAATAAGAATTGAGAAAGAAAACGAAAAGACAAACCCCCAAATAACCCCCATCAAAGACCTGTCTGCCTCAAAAAAGGGGAAATCGCCCCACTAAGGGCGCCCCCACACGGTAACCTCCCCTCACCCCGTCCCTAGCTACATCTAAATGAAAAAAAGAAAAAACAAAAAACACAAAAGGGGTGCACAAACAAAAAAAGTGCTGTGATAAATAACAATACAACAGACAATATACGTTTGATGTTCAATAATACTATGAATTGATGATGCGTCATAGGAAGATGATCAATAACGCATAAATATTCCAATATTCCAACGCGTTTCCCCCCTAGATACTGGGGTTCATCAGGGAATTCATTACAGCATAAACCTGTCATCTGCTAATGCAGATAGCGGGGATCATGTACATGCACTTATTACTGGACTCCCCGTCCTACTATCTTACATGCAGCCCTGTTTTCTTACCTCATCTTAAGGACGTGAGTTATATTTATTGCATACATCTTGTTGATTTTTCCTTAGATGTTTCCGTATTGTTGTTATCAACTGCAATTTTTCCCTGATGAACCCCAGTAATCTAGGGGGAAACGCGTTGAATATTGGAATATTTATGCGTTATTGATCATCTTCCTATGACGCATCATCAATTCATAGTATTATTGAACATCAAACGTATATTGTCTGTTGTATTGTTATTTATCACAGCACTTTTTTTGTTTGTGCACTCCATTTGTGGTATATGTGTTTTTCTTTTTTTCATTTAGATGTAGCTAGGGACAGGGTTAGTTTAGGTTCCAGTGTGGGGGCGCCCTTATTGGGGCGATTTCCCCATTTTTGAGGCAGACAGGTCTTTGATAGGGTATATTTGAGGGTGTCTTTTCGTTTTCTTTCTCAATTCTTATTTATTTTTATTAAAAGTTATGTTTTATGTATCTTTATTCTAGGTGTTATACCTGTAGTTGTTTTGGTAGCGACCTGGTAGCCTCACGCCGCAGCAAGTCCAGCCCGCTTTGCGGCGGGCTCTGGTGAACACCAGGGGCTATTTAGACTCCGCTCCCTGGTGTGGTTTAACTATCATCGCTTGCGGTGGTCCAGAGGATCCACTACCCAGCCGTTACAGTCATTAAAGGATAGGTTGATTCATAGTCACTATACCTTAACAAAACCGATAGGAACATGGTTAGAACGGAAACCGTTGGGCATGTTTAGATGTGGTAGATGCATATTTTGCAAACACATTTGCCAGACTAAGGAGTTTAAGAGTTGTGACAGGAAAGACCTATGTGATTCGTGATTTCATATACTGTTGTACCCAGGGAGTTGTTTATCTCTGCAATTGTAGTTGTGGTAAACAAGAAATAGGCAAAACGAAAAGACAATTAAAAATACGTATTGGTGAACATCTAGAGGATGTGCGACATAGACGTGACACCCCCCTCTCCAGGCATGTTTGGTTGGAACATGAAGGGAATTCCACGGGCATGATGTTTTTGTGTATGGAAAAGATAAATCTGACATCGAGAAGGGAAATCTTGACAACAAACTACTTTGTAAGGAAACTGAGTGGAGCTTTAGAATGAAGACTCTGCAGCCAGAAGGTTTTAATGAACTTCTATATTGGCTGTTTTATTTAAAGATCTTCTGTCTGATCCATTTAGTTATTTATTTTCTGGTAACTCACAGGCTCATAATGATATAAATGAATTGGTGTATCTGGGCGAAATAGCCATAAAGATTTGAATGATTATTTGTGGGATTGTATATATTTTTGATCTCTAAATGTTATATTGTTTCATGTGTTTGGATTTGTATGATTCATCTATCAAAATGATGCTATTTTCTGTCTTGTTTAGTATCCCTTTTACATTAGTATGTGGGTATATTTAACCCGAATGAAGAATATGGCCAGGATGCTGAAACATATTTGAATCTGGCTTTAGCACCGCCGAGTTGTGATGTAAGTGTAAGATCTGTATACTGTACATCTTTTGTGTTGTAAGCATAACTGATGGCATTGAATCATGCCAATGTGTGCGCAGTAGTAATATGGAGCTGCCGGGTTGGGAGCGCATAGAATGGCGTTACATAATAATGTTGTTGAGATGTTGCTGGTTTCCGCCCTATGGTGACTCCTGAGGAGCGCTGTCAAGAAAAGATACGGACGCGGCAATAGAATTTGAATAGGGTGCGAGGCTGATGTCTGCGCGTGCGCAGTTGAGCATGGTTAGTAACCATGGTATTGCGCAGTAGTGATTTGAAGACGCCGAGCTACGAGCGCACCTGATGGCGGTAGGGAGCTTGAACTCACTTCATTCTATTTAAGAAGGGATACAGGACATAGTAGCATTAGTATATCGAGGAGACTATTATCCTGAGTCTAATGACATCCCCTGTCAAATCCTCCTGATGAACCCCGGAATATGGAGGGGGGAAACGCGTCGAGGATAAGGTTTGATGTATCTTGAGATGATATTGGATAGATGTATCTCTTGTTCCCTACACGGATCGTGTATATATATTTATTTACCCTAAAATTTGAAAAACTGGGTTGTTTTCAATATATGATCCCTATAAGTATAATTTAAGGGGTGTTATAGGAACAGTGAAAATTGTGTCTGGAAATATTTTGCTTTGAATTGAATTAATCTATCTCCAGGTGCTATATAGTTAAAGTACTTGTATGCCAATGCTTTTGATGGTTGATAGGGGCACACAAGGAGTTTAATAGGGTGAGCCGACGGAGGCTAGGCCGTCCTTGTCGGGACGATTACTTGGTCTATTTAGGGTAAGTGTAGGGAATTTTGGTTAGGGAAAGTGTATATACTGATTTGGGAATATTCTGTGATTGTTGTCTTGATAGGCATAATTGTGATTTTTATGGGTATATAATAAAGATTATATTTTAGAGTTTGGATTTGTTTAGATGTTTTTTCAGTGATGTATATTACCAAATATGAACTTATGCCTTGATTCCTTATTAACTTGTCCCACTAAATGTCAATTAACCAATGATCAAACAACACGTTATGACAAATACTTATGTGTCAAGTGATATAAAATCTCATGTACTTCCTTGTATTAAACAGAGTTGTATTACCCATCACCTTGACTGGGTGGTATTACTGGGGATCCCTGCTGTTTACAGCAAATATATATATATATATATATATATATATATATATATATATATATATATATATTTAATTTGGAAGAGGTAGCAATCGCAAGAGTACAGACAAAGGGTTAAACTGTATTTATCATTTGGTGCACGTGACTCTCAAATGGAACGAGGGTACCGCAGAGGAGCTCCTGTCGTCTCTTCTGGGGCGTCGCCCCCATGGCTGATTCAATCTGAGCGGCCTGAACAATTCTTGACTAGTCAAAATACACGGGTAAGTAGCTGTTTTCTTTTGAACTAAGCCTCTTATACAGTTTTCAGACTGCCTATATTGTCTAACCATGGTTTGCCCCATTATTGACGTTACCTAAGCAGGCCAAGGTGTGTCTCCTCTGATTTATTCTTGCACGCGTAACGTGTGCTTGTGCTTTGGCCTTACGCCATTGCTATCTCTGATATATTGCTCTTGCTATATCGTGCTGCTGGTGCCCGCTGTTATCTGCCATTGCCAGCATTTTAACTACGCAGCAGTAATTTCACTGTTGGAAGTTAGTTCCTCTTTTTACGCTGCATTGAGCTCGCCTGTCATTTGCTTTTAGTGAGGAAAAAAATCCTTCATGCATTTTCTAACAAACAAATGATTTGCTTGTGGTGACTGTGACTATCTTGTATTTCATTTTTCTTTATTATTTCTGGGTAGATGGAAGCTGGCTGTTAGGGTTGAAGTCCAGACAATCTGTCTTGTCCGGATGTTAGGTTTTTCGTTAGTGGGGGTTTTGTTAGATAGGGTTAAAACCTCTTTATTAGAGGTGCTTCTATGTAACTTCAGAAGCTATATTCAGAAAAACCTCCTGGGGAGGTCAGTATCCTGAACTGCCTGCAGTCCACTGCATGGATTGGCTAGGAGCATCGGAAATTGAGTCTCTTTTACTGCCTAGGGTCTTTCAAAGATCTCCCACAGTAGCCACTAGGGTGTACTGGGCGGTCAGGGCTCTTAGAATTGTGTTTGAAATACTAACGAGTAGTATCTGAGCTTTGCTCTGGTCAGCTGGTATGCCCACGAGCTGCAAAGACCTAACTGTTGTTGGGCCAGTTGATCTGTTTCATTATAGTTAGGGACAGCTTAGGTCATTTCTGCACAGGTGATCATCACCTTCATGCCAGTTTCCTACATTAGCGTAAGGGTTAGATGAGGTAGAGGCTGAGATAACTACATGTCTGCGCTTTGTTTCCTTTTTCTCCGCTCTCGGACGGACGCACATTGAAGTCTGAATAATTCCTATTTTTCTATTTTTATTCAGACTGTTTTTAGAGACACAGATTGTTTAAATGTCTGCCAGTGTGTGACCTCAGACACATAGTTGTTTCAGCCCCGGACGCTGCCCTTTCACAACGCTGATCATACACGCTCACCACAGTGCATTTCATTATTTCATGATGTCATCCTCCGAACCTGCTTATTCTGATTTTGCTTCGTGTTTTTCACCGGCTGCTCTTGTTATGCGCAGACAGGGCAGCAGGTTTATCGAGCTTTATCCTACTCTTATGCGTATTTGCAACATCCATAAGGGCGGACGCCTCAATGTTGCTTTATGGGAGAATGCTTTGATTGATTGCTTACAAGCTCTTTTAGATAATAATTTGTACCAGACTGCTTCTGCATGGCACAGAACTTCTATAGCTATCGCAGAGGAAAATTTTAGGGAATTTGAATTTAGAAAAGACAATGGGGATTTACTTTATTATCTTTATGAGCCTCCATGGGTTTGTCAAAAATGGGGGTGGAAGAATCCTCTCACTAATGTGCAGTGCATTCGTTGTGGGAGCCCCGGCTCTACCCCTTCATGTCCTACTGGTTCTGTGCAGTTTGTAGACCCGCCCGTCTCTTCCTGTCCTACAGGAAATGACTTGCCCTCCCCGCCCTCATCATCCTCCACCCCTGGCACCCATCTTACAGCAGTTATTTCCCCTCTTCCTTTTGTCGGCCATCTTGATACACCCGAGCTAAATACACTTCCTTCCCCTGAGTCTAGCAGTTCAGGGTCATTAACCCCCGGCGGCCATCTCGATACACCCATTCCATCTCCCACACAACTGGAGTATACAGCTGAGGCCTCTGCTAGCAATATACCCTGCCCTACTGCCACCTGACAATCAGCACAATATACTACCTGGGGTGCGCCTTCCTTCTGATGATCTCGAATTTTTTAATGATTTTTGTTTTACCCCTAATACACAATCCGAGGGTGGGAATGTTTGCTATGACTACCGGGGCTCAGGTTCTCAACTATCCTTGCCCGGCCCTGTCACACCTATGCATGACACCGCTGATGACTCTTTGTCTATTGAACACACTCTCCCTCCCAAGTGGGACCCAGACCTTTCCTTGCTGTTTTTTCCTAAATCCTCTAATTCCTATTATACCATGGATGCATCACGCGTTTCCAATCCATTGCCTATAGAACAACGTAAATCCCGCAGATATCAACGCTGGATTCCCGAAGAGGATGAGAAACTGAATGAACTAGTGACTCTTCAAACGACTGGTCCACTAAACTGGATCTACATCGCGGCCCAGCTACCCGGTGGAAGAACCGCTAAGCAGTGTCGTCAGAGATGGCATCACTTACTTCGACCTGATTTGAACAAGAGCGATTGGACGGAGGAGGAAGATACGGTTATATATGAACTCCACAGTATTATCGATAACAAATGGGCAGAGATTTCCAAATTCCTGCCTGGTAGATCTAGTAGTGCTATTAAAAATCACTGGCACTCTACCATTTCCCGTAGAAACAAAAGTGACGGGTATTTACAGGACCAGACCCAATATTCCCCAAATACCCCTGTATCTCGATCTGCTAGCCAGGACAGGGATACTTTTCCATCTACTTCTTCTACCCACACTTCTCCTCTCTGTCCTCCACGTGTGGCTGATGTTTTTATTGCCCTCAAGCACCTGATGAAACTGTGGAGATGTTCTATAATAGACTGTCTGCCATGTTTCAAAACAATGGATTCAACTTAAATACAAAAATCAATCAATGTATACTGGGAACCTCTTTTGTCCATGGCCTACTTTCATCACCATCACTTCCTCACACCTCTCAACTTGTCAATCCCTACTACGATGAAGACATCCTTAAATCACTCCGAATGCAAGAGCTTGACCTATTCATACACCCTCCGTTCACTTCCCGTGGTGAACCTTGTGTTTTTATTTGGAATCCAGTCACTCATTTCATCCCCTCTGCATTTATTTCTTCCCAAAGGCACTGTTTCTACTGCCACAGACCTGGTCATCTGGCCAGACACTGTCGAACCAAAGCCCGCGACAAGAGCAGCAATCTTGCTGATCCTGGACAACATTTTCCTCAGAGTTCCGATCAGGCCCAAACTCAGTTACAGGTTTCTGGACCAGCACAGTCAAGATTTAATCAAGATACACAACGCAGATCTATGCCTCTAAATAATTCTTTAACTACATCTCTCACCAATTGTAATTAATTGCATGACGCTTACCCTGATGATGGGGCCAACTGGACACGACCTCTTCCTCCATCAAACTTATTTCAAACCACAAAACATCGTCCAATTTCATATAAGAGCCTTATATATAACTCTACGATCCCATTGAATGTTGCCCAATTGCAACGCTTCCTGGGCCTCATAACTTGTGCTCGTGAATGGATCCCCAATGCTTCCAGTCATCTCGAAGTGTTGAATGAAGCCTCCAATTATATCTCTGAGACTAATAAACTCTCCTCTGAAGCTCCAGCCTGTTTTTTTACACTCAAGAATGTCCTCTCACAGGCCCCTGACCTATATCCTCCCGATTTCTCAAAATCTTTTAATATTTTCCTTTCTGAACATAAATCACATGCTTCGGGTGTTTTGGCTCAAGACCATGAAGATTATATGAGGCCCCTGGGATATCACTCATGCCAGTTAGAACTCATTGTACAAGCTGCTCCTTCCTTGTTCAGAGCTGTGGCTGCTGCAAAAGTCCTTCACGACAAAACTCGTGATATTTTTCTTACCAATCCAGTAACCATTTTTACCTCTCATGACCTAACCCAGATCCTGGCAATGCCCACTCCTGATCATATTCTAATAAAACAGCTGTTCCTGCGTTTTCACACCTCTTTGCTGATGTCTGGATATGTTACCTATAAAACTTGCACTTCTCTGGATCCGGCCACTCTGCTTCCTCTCTCAAGTGGGGATGTTGGAGATCATAACATCACAGATGCTCCTCTCCATGACTGCCTTCAACAAATGGAAGCTGAACTATCACATCTTCCCTCTGTCTCTACATCCAAGTTGGAGGATCCACATTATGTCTTCTTCACTGATGGATCCAGGTTTGCAGATGACCAAGGACGATTCCATACAGAATTTGCTGTGGTTACATTACAGGAAACCGTGAAGGCTGTTCCTTTACCTTCTGGAATGTCAGCCCAAGTCGCAGACCTCAAGGATGTGACTGAAGCTTGCAAACTTGCTGAAGGAAAAACTGTCAATATATATACCAACTCAGCCTACACATATGGAGTGGCCCATGATGTCAGTCTCAAGTGGGCCTTGCGAGGTTTCCAGACAGCTAGTGGAACGCCAATCAAGAACAATGAAGTCATACAAACCTTAATGGACGCTCTCCAGCTGCCTGCCCAGGTGGCTGTCCTGAAGATCAGAGCGCACGGAAGGATAGAGATGGAGGAAGCAAAAGGCATTTACAACGCTTATTAGGTTACAAAGGTTGTAGCTTTCCTCCCAGCTATTCAAGAGGAAGCAGAGGCAGCCAGACATGGACATACAGGAGCAGAGAAGAAGAAGCTGCAAAGAGACAAGAAGAACAGAAGGAGAAGAAAGAAGGAAAGAAGATGAAGAACAAAACCAGGACCAAGATACACCAACTCCAGGTGCTGACCAGTTGAAACAATTTCAAGCCCAAGTAAATCCAGAGGAAAGGATGAATTGGGAGAAAAAAGGAGCGGAGATACACCAAGATGGACTTTGGAGGAAAAATTAGAAACTTTGCTTACCAAAGGCACTGTACCCAGCCACAGTGCAATGGGCCCATGGCACCACACACAGAAGAATCAACCAGATGATTTCTTCAATCAACAGAATATACTTAGCAGCTGGAATTTCCACTGCAGCAATCAACTATGCAAGAGGATGTGAAATATGCATTGCCTGTAATCAAGAAGAATTAATCCCAACACAGAGGAAACCACAGGTAGAACACTTATACCCCTTCGAACAGATTCAGATCAGCCACATTGAAATGCCCAAGAGTGGAAAGTACAAGTATGTCCTAGTGATAACAGATGTGTTCTCGGGATGGCCAGATGCTTACCCAGTCTCTAATATGACTGTAAAGACCACCGTGGAAAAACTCCAGACCGAACTAGTGTGCAGATTCGGAATCCCAACAGTTATTGAATCCAACCAAGGGCCCAGATTTATCGCAGAAGTAACTAGAGACATTCGGAACCAAGTTGGTACCGAACCCGAACCACACATCCCGTGTCACCTACAAAGCCAAGAACAAATTGAAAACACCAATGCCACACTCAGAGGGAAAATTCTTAAAGCTAGCAAGGAAACGTCTCTCCCATGGCCAGAGGTCTTGCCCATTGCTTTACACTCTGAAAGAAACACCCCTAGACAACCCACTGGTTACACACCTTATGAGGCATTGTTCTTGGGCCCGCCCAAGGGGGGACAATACCATTCACAGCAATTGTGTGCAAGGAATGATAGCATTGTAAAGTATGTTATAAATTTATGTAATGAATTGACAATAATCCATGCCACAGTGTCTCTTTCTATTCCAGAGTCTGACTCAGATCAGAATACCCACAGATTACAACCTGGTGACTTTGTGGGGGTAAAGAAACACGGCAAGGATCCTCTTGAACCCAGATTTGAGGGACCATACCAAGTCTCCTGACTTCCCCAACCTCAGTGAAACTTGAAGGAAGACCTACCTGTGTGCATTGCTCATACTGCAAGAGAACAGCTGGAGCCAACCAGTCATCATGAACCCCTCTCTTATCCTTTATTACATCTATGTTTTTTGTATGTGTGTGAATGCACAGGAAGTGGCGATCACCCAGGAGGGAGGGGTGACCACTTTCTGGTATAAATCCTCAAATACACAGGTAGCAACTTTTAAATTTGAATTTTGTGATGTAGCTAAATGCCCACTGCACATACCCCTAGAAGACCAAGGTCCATTCGGGTTGGTTTGGGGAAATGTAGTATCCCCTGATTTAATATGTAAATTAGGGACCCAATATATATGTGTAACCGATGACACATGGGGTTCAGATTGCGGTTCATGGGGGGCAGCGGGGTGGAACACTGGAGAAAGCTGGGGATACAAACCCCAATCTGCATTGAACAGGAAAGACAGAAATGGTAAAACCTTGCTTACTAGAATGACTCTGTTTAAACCCCCATGTGTTGATGGTAGAGGAACCCAACTAGTCTTAACTATAGAAAACTCCGGTCCTGAGGATGCAGGTACTTATTTCCTAGGATCCCATGGTTATGGAGGTTACCTCACCCAATTTAAAATCAGTGATATGGTAGACTCCCCAGAATGGAAAAACCGTGAAGCCCAAATAAACAAAATCACAAAAATAGTGAAGGTTCAGTCGAAAAATCATAAAGAAATGATAGCTATCTCAAATCCCACCATAGAAGAGACGTATGCCATGGAAACTGGGTTTAATGATGTAAATCTTTGGCTGGAATGGATGAAGTATTCCGCAGCCCAACAAAATAAGTCCAACTGTTATGTATGCTCAACTGCCCGTCCGCACCTTGGGTCAGTCCCACTGCACCTGGACCCAGCCTCTGAACAATGCTTTCTTAGTTTGTTTGCTAACAAGTCCACCTCAGACCCCACTTGTGAGACGTGGAAAGCCAAATACCCCTTGATAACTCAAACACCAACCCCAGACACAGGAATCGCTATATATCCTGGGAATTACACCTGTTTCTCTGTAGAGGGAAAAGGTAGGAACTTGGGTAAATTCAAACCAGGATACTGTAACACCTATAGTAATGCTCCCAAAGAACAACTCATGAATCAAGTACAATCAGTAGCTGATGTTTCTTGGATTTGTGGCGACATGAAAATCAGGTCGAGACTCATTGGAAATTGGTCAGGAGAATGCGCCCTAGCCAAAGCTATCATGCCATTACATATATTTCCCTTAGAGGAAGGGGAAGGCAACTCACTTCCACTCCATAAAAGATACAAAGATCCAGTAACTCACAACCCAAAGGTAGTTTTGACCCACACGTGTACCTAGATGCCATAGGACAGCCCAGAGGAGTGCCTGATGAATTTAAAGCCAGAGACCAGGTGAAAGCAGGATTTGAATCACTTATCCCCCAGGTAACCAGTAACAAAAATGTGGATTGGATAAACTCTATCTATAATAATCAACAGAGACTTGTAAACTACACTAGAGATGCCTTACAAGGTATAGCAGAACAACTAGCGCCCACATCAATCATGGCTTTCCAAAATAGAATGGCATTGGACATGATCTTAGCCGATAAGGGCGGGGTCTGTCCATGACGTATGCTGTGCATATATCCCTAACAATACTGGGCCAAATGGTAAGGTGACTTTAGCCATAAAGAAGTTAAATGATCTCTCCCGAGAATTGAAAAGAAACTCAGGAATTAATGATCCATGGGACCAATACTTCTCATGGATGAATGGGTGGAAAAAGTGGTTGGCCCAGGCAGGAATGGTACTGGGAGTAGTGATACTATTATTAATGATAGTGGTAATGTGTATCCTTCCTTGTTTCAAGAAACTGTTGGTTAAAGGGGTAGAACAAGCAACACCAGTTCTCCCCTATCTGGAGGAAGATGGGTTCACCTGTATGGAGGAAGATTCTAAAGTATTGCCCCTTGTAGAAAATGACTCAGAAAGCTCAGATGAGGAAGATCACACCTATATGCTTCGTATGCCAGTAGAAAATAGTGACTTAAATCCTGAAGCTGTAGAATTTGTGCCACAGGAGTTATCTGATGAATATGAAATAGCAGAAAGTACACCAGAAAACCCAGACGAACAGATTCAAGATCCAGAAATAGTAGATCCAGTTGAGTTAGAGACTGTTGATTCAATTACAGCGGAACCAGAGGATGAACCAGCAGTAGATCCTGAACTAGAAATCTCAGAGACTGATGAACCAGAAACATCAGAAGAATTGTCAAGCAGAAAGGTTTCCTCAAGAGAAAGAAGAAGACCCATGATGCTGACTTATGACACTTTGGGAGAACCGAGTGCGGTACCAAGAACTGTTCAGTTAAAATAGGTATTATTTCCTGCAGATCAGGTAAAACAGCCTGAGAAGTACTTTCCTACCACCAGTTCTGGAAAGACCACAATATGGTTTAAAAGACTTTTCAATGGACTGAAAAGTAAAAGAATTTCTTAGCTAGTTAGCATAGCAATTGGCTGGTTGAAGATGGTCGGAAAATATTCCAGCAGAAGATATAAATGTCAATTGATTACTTGAAATTGTTGTTGTTGTTGTTTGCTCTTTCTCTTTTCTTCTTTTTCAGGAGAATGTCGAGCAAGTAGCTAAGAGATAGCTTAGGATGTTTAATAATTTACATTGTTCCTTTATTGTCAAAATGTTGAGGTTGATACCTCTCTTTAAGTAGAGGCAGGCCTAGAAAATAGTACTACAGTTGTAGTAAGCGGGGAAAATGGAACCAGTAAGACACTGTCTACTTTTGAGTGTTGAAGACCGGTCAAACACTTAAGAGATAAAACTTATTTAAGGTAAATGCCTACCCGACTAAACTTGGAAGTCTAGAGACTCTTTATGGACTGGTCCACAACTATTGTAAGTTGCTGAATGATCCAGGACGACATTAAACCAGAGGGGGAGAATTGTGACCCGTGGTACAGCTCTAACTGTCACTTGTTTCTTATCAAGTGTACATTAGTTACTTATCCTTGCCATTAGAGGGCTTCCAGAAGTAAACCAGCACACAGCATGGGTGGTTGTGTACAGCACAGAGGACTAAGAACAGTCAAACCTATGTTGTGCATGCTAGAAAAAGGGAAGGAGACAGAAGTTGCTGAACACGTGTTCAGGAGGAGTGGATTCTGGAAGTTTAGGTCCTATAGACAGAGTTAAGGACACCAGAAGAAGTGAGAGACAGTAAAGACAGTAATCCTTGTGTATTCTGAAGCCAATGCACACCAAGAAGAGAACAGCCAGCAATCACAGCTCAGGAGAGACAGGATTATGCACTGGTGAACCCTCAGGTATTCTGTGAGCTTATTACCCCCCTGTAGCATTAACTGTGTGAATACAGGGAGCATTGCATTGGCAGTTTCATTGATGTTTACTGAAGTCACTGTTTTGGAAATGGACTTGAATAAATCCTTTTTAAACTGCACTACTGTGGAACCTGTTTTGACTTGATGTGTTCTGTGAAGAGAATAATAACAAGGGCCCAACTCACTGCAAACCCCCCCCCCCCCCCCCAGTTCCCTCAGAATCCTAAAGAACTCTTCATACCCCACGTTGCAACCCTATCACAGTGGCGTGTGGATAACATTTGGTAGTAAACTCACGAAGAGGAGCTGCAGCTGGACTAACAAGTCTTTTGCTTCTATTATCCAGAATTCTGCTTTATGTAAAGCTCCCTCAGTGAACAAACATCCTCAGTGCTTAGTCTGTTCGTTGAAATACATCCCCCAACTCTCAATAGTCCATTAGCATCTATAAATGGGTCAAGTCTCTTTAAAGAACTGTCCTTAGAAATACTTCTTTTAATTTGGAGGCATTCAAGTTCACATGCATAAGCCTCTAGTTTGCCACAATGGAGAACAACATCTCTGGCTTATGGAGCTCATCTACTGTATAGGCTTTGTGACAATAGTCACAACCTTTACAATGCTCTGATCCCTGTGGTCTGGCTTTTAGACAAATCCAGCTATATGAATTAAGCAAGCCATAGCTCTGTTTAAAAACTTCAAAGTAGAAAAACCTGTTAAAATGTTCAGATCCAAGCTGTCTGTTAGAAACTGTTTTGGCAAGTGCAGAAACCTGCGGGCTGATCCCTGCATCAGTTTATGGCTATAATACTTTGTACGCGCTTTTTTCAAATTGTCAGGTACTGGTTTGTACAGAAATGTTGGTCCTGTGAGCCAGGTAGTGTCTTTAAGGCGAGATGCTGATATAAGTCTAGTAGCATGGTCTGCTGGGTTGTGATTAGTTGGTGCATAGCGCCGCTGAGAAGGCTTTGTCTACCTTCTAATCCTTTGGGCTCTGTTATTTTCATAGACATAAAATCTTCATCTCATTGTAAATATAGCCCAGCACTGTATATTCATGTTTCACATCTATTTCTGACATAATCAATTCTGACAGTTCTACTGCTAGAACAGCATCACAAAGCTCTAGTCTAGGCGTGGATTACTCCAGCTGCGGTGCCAGCTCCACTTTACCCATTATAAAGCTAACCAGGACTTGGTTTTTAAGGTATATCATTTTGAGATAAGCTACTGCAGCAACTGCTTGTACGAAAGTGTAGAAGAATATACACAGCTTCCTAGACTGAATTTCTCTAGGAGGGATGAGAGCATATGGTCTAGCTATGTGTAGGTTAGACTAAATCTCTAAAGAGTCTCTCCATGCTATCCATAGCACTTCTTTCTAAGCCCGAAGTGTTTAGTCCCAATCACATGTATATGTAGCTAATTCTCTGAGCAGAGTCTTACCTTGAATGATCACAGGTACTGCAAATCCATGTGGGTCGTATAGAACACCCAATGGGTGGCAAGTACCTTTGCTTCTAGGTTGACCTGAAAAGTAAAGGTGTCAGTCTTGAGGTTCCATTTGAGCCTTAAGCTATGCTGCATAAGTATGGAGTCTGTTCCATAGTCTGAATCTTTTAAATCCATGGCATAATCTTGAGGGGGTAAGGCCTCCATGACTACTTTGCTGTTTGATGCTATCTTATGCAGTCTGAGGTTTGAACAGACTTCAAAGACATTGGAAGCATCAGATAGGGTGGAGGAGGGAAGACTTCAGAAGAAACGGTTAAGGACCAAGGGTTTTAGTAGACAGACGTGGAACGAGTAAGGAATTCTCATGGTGGAGGGAGTCGGAGTTTTTGTAAGAAACCGCGGATTAATGCGAGTGATAACCTCGAAGGGTCCCAGGAAGCGGGTCCCCAATTTGTAGGATTTTGCATACTTAAAGACGACATACTGGCCGACAGCCACACCTTGTCACCTGGGAGAAGACAGGAAGGAGGACTTCTTCCTTTGTCGGCTTGGGGTCATGCTGCGCTCTGAGCGCGGAGCAAGAAGATTGTGTGGTCTGGACTCAATGGTCTATTATGTCCTGACCAGTGCGTCTGCCGCCGGAACCTCGGATGGAATGCCAAGGGAGAGGTGGGCGGGATGCAGACCATATACAATGTAGATGGGAGAGACCCCTGGCGGATTCTGATTCACGGGAGTTGTTACGATGAACCTCCGCCCATGGCAACAAGATTGACCAACTCGCAGTCGTGCTGAAACGAGTGGCGTAGATAACCTCCAAGACCTGTTTACAACTCCTCCACCTGGGGGGGGGCCATTTCGACTGAGTGGAGGTAAGCAGACGAGAAGTCGACAGCTTCACCATGGAGATTGGGAACTACAAGGCACCCCGAACTGAAAATAAAACTGGACGTACCCCGAACCGAGACGATTGAGGCTGCGGGAGCCCATGCAGACGGAACACATGTGGAAAATAAGCGCCGCCAGGTGGTGGCCGATGGCAGGCCCGGCAGAGGTGACAAAATGCGCCATCGTGGAGAACTTATTAGTAGTCATACCCAAATGACGGTGTTGCCGGAGCCGAAGGATGGAGAACTGTGATAAAGTCATTGCAGATGTGGACCACGTTTTGCGATCTGAATGTGAAGTGGGAGTAGTAGACCCCCTGCCGGCTTAGTGACGATGCGTCTTGTTGCGGGCCACAGGAGTTACAGGCCTGAACGAAAACCTTGACATCCTTACACTCTGGCCACCAAGAGAACCGGGATATCAATAGGAACTCTTTCAAAAGCGCCGGGATGACCGGCCACCAAATAGCATTGGCCCCATTTCAGGATGCGTCTGCGGAGGAGAGCAGGGCGTACTAGATCCTCCCTGGAGGAACCTTCCGAGGTCAACTGTAGCATCAGACCGATATAAGGCGTTCGGGGGGAATTAAATGCTCTGGAGTGGACACCTCACCCACCACGTCATGAAGCCCGTGAAAGTGCGTCCGCCTTGAAGTTCTTCTCCGCGTCCGGAAAGTGAATCGGTAGTCGAACCGGTAGAAAAAGAGCGACACCACCTAGCCTGGCGTGGGTTATTCGCTGAGGAGCCTCTGGAGGTATTGAAGGTTTTGTGGTCCGAATTAGAAGCAGAGGGATGGCGAGCCCCCCTCCCAATAGGTAGCGGCATTCTTCCAAGCCATCTTGATGGCCAGCAACTCACGGTCGCCTATTTTATTCCTTACTCGCCCGGGAGAACGACTTGGATAATAAGCCACATTTTATGGTCTTGCCCGTGGGGCCCTTTATGCGAAAGGATGGGCTCCGACCCCCACAGACGAGGCTCCACATCCATGTGAAGGGTTTTCGCGGGGTCCGGGCCGCGAGATGACAGATGCTGAGGAAAGGCAAGACTTGATCTTTGCGAATGCATCCTCAGCTTCGGAGGGCCAGCTGCGTGGGGGTTTAGCTTGTTTTCTTAGAGAGAGCCACTATCGGAGCCCCTAGCGAAGTAAAGGGGGAATAAATTGGCGATAGATAGTTACAGAACCCCAAGAAACAGCTTGTATGGCACGCAAACCGACTAGGGCGGGGCCACTGCAACACACGGCTGACAGCTTGGCTGGATCCACTGTAGGCCTCGTCAGAAAATAATTATACCCCAGAAACGGAAGGCTGGTTTCGGGGAAGAGGCCTTCTCCACTGCATACAGGAGAATTTGCCTCGTGAGCCGCTTCAACACCTGAC
Organism: Phyllomedusa bahiana; assembly: GCA_025379985.1. Classification (NCBI taxonomy): domain Eukaryota; kingdom Metazoa; phylum Chordata; class Amphibia; order Anura; family Hylidae; genus Phyllomedusa; species Phyllomedusa bahiana. The sequence goes on from JAODAL010000698.1 coordinate 268,064, forward strand.
GGACATGCCATGGTGGGTCTCGAGACATGCGAGTACACCAAAGAATCGTCCCAGATAGATCACTACGCAGGTGTAGAGAAGATCCTGAAAATGTCATACACGAGCTCCTGGAAGACAGGCAGGTGCATTACAAACAGTCCGAATAGCAATAAACCAGGTACTCAAAGTGGGCCGTCCCGGTGTTGTAGGCCGACTTCCATTCATCGCCTTGCGGATACGGACCAAATCTGAAAGGCCCTCTTAGATCCAGCTTGGAGAAAACCCTTGCGCCATGCAGACGATCAATAACTCCGTGATTCAACGGTAGAGGGTACAACTTCACCTGAACTTATTCATCCCCCGGTAATCAATGCAAGGTCGTCAAGGTAACCGCTAGAGGCTTAGCGTTACCGGGCAATTAGAGTCAATCGGACAATCATAAGGACGATGTGTCGGAGGTCTCTGCCTTCATCTCGTAGAAGACTTCAGCATAACTACTGATAGGCGCGGGAAGTCCCGCTAGAGGCATAGCTGGTACCTCTAAGAAGCGCTGGCCAACCTGGCGAGTGTCACCAAACAGCGAGACCTGACACTCTGATCCCAATCGCAAGACCTCACCCGTCCTGCCAGTCAGCAACCGTGGCAATGGCGCTGCAGCCATGAAGACCCAATAGGACGGAGCGAAGAAGACCGGGTAACACATAGAACGATAGCCTTATCTTTGTTAAGTGCCCCTACTTGAGGACAATGGCTCAGGATACGAAACGACTGGGGTCACGGAGATCTCTCCACTGACGGAGAAATGGACAGAGGATTCTCCAGGGAACACGGAAGGCAGTGATGAGACACCAGGGGCAGAGTGCCAGGAGTTTCCAGTCGGAACCGGAGACCAAGTATGCTGAAACATGAAAGTGGGTCCCGGCTTCAGTGCCGATCAGGACCGAAATGTTCAGGCGGGGAGAGAGACTGCACACGCTTTAGATGCTTCTCCACGTAGCCTAGGTGTGCCCGTTTTCTCCCGACGCCGTTGGCGAAAGCAGAACAACAACGAGGAGATGGTCAGGGCTGCGAGTAAGAGACATAGGTTACGCCGTCGGTTAAGTTCTTAGCGGAACAGTGGGCTTCTAACCACTTGCAAGGCCTCTTCCAACCACGCTGGCTGGGAAGGAGGCGGTGGAGGCCGTATAAACAACTGTGCAAAGAATGAGATGTCGCATGTACGGGCTGGTTCTTGCTCTTGGCGAAGCTCCTCACCCTTTCTTGCGAGTCGGAATTTCAAGTCCGCTAGCCAGGAGGATTAGCTCGCTTAAAGAAGGCGGAAGGTCCCGGCGCGAGCGCATCCTTGATTGGGCTGGAGAGGCCTTTCTTGAACGTGGGCGCATAATGCTGCAAATCGTTCCAGGCAAGCTCCAATGCTAGTGTTCGGAATTGCACGCGTAGTTCCACCCATGGAGGATTTCCCCTTGCGCAGGTTCACCAGGGCGATATTCGGACAGACGATGCACGAGCAGGTTCCTCGAAGACACTCTGAACTCAAGTAGAATGTTGCTAGATCGTACCGTAATTGGGTTAACCCTCGGTCCCCAGAGGAGTTGCCCAGGCCAGGGCTTAACCGGAGAGAGACTGACCCACCATAAGCCACCTTGGATCTTTCTGACTGAAACTGACCTGCCATGAGTTTCCACGTGTAGGAGCACTGGGTGATGAAGCCCCTGCAGACCTTGGAATCCCCAACAAACTTAGTCGGCATGGATAACCGGAGCTTGGGACAAGACTGGAGCAACTGGCCCCGGGAGGAACCACCGCAGCAGACTGCTGCTGCGAGTGGACGTGAACTGCTGCACCAGAGAGGAGAGTTGCTCTAGCATGTGGTGCTTGCCTGTGCGCGATCTGTTTTGAACTGCATGGCCACAACGGTGGTAATACTGGCGACACTTGGCAAAGACCCCTTGGCGGAATCCATGGCCGGATTCCAATGTCACAGAACAGTAGTGGACCGCTGGGACCACCGCAGGCAATGGTGGAAGCCCACTCCAGGGGAAACGGAATCTAAGAAGTAGGTCCCGGTAATTCACCAGAGCCCCCCGCCGCAAAGCGGGATGGACTTGCTGCGGCGGGAAGTCTACCAGGTCGTTCCAACTGCAGAAGGTCAGTACAGGCTGGCTCTGATCGAAAACGTGGAACAGGCAGAAGGTCAGGGCAGGCGGCAAGATTCTTGGTCGATAAACGTAGGCAAGGGGTAACGGTACAGCTATAGACAAGACAAAGGCTAGGAATGCATTCTCCAGAGGTAAAACACACTAAGGAATCCTGGCGAGGTCGGCAGGAAAGGGTCCCACCTAAATAGGAGAAAAAAAAAAAAAGGGGGGGGGGGGTGGGGGGGGGGGGGGGGGGGAAAAAGAAAAAAAGCTGTGCCCGCAATACCCAATTACCGGCGCACTGCCCCGCTTAACATTTCCAAACAGCCGGGCCGCGCGCAAGGCCCTAGGGGCGGAGCCACGCGCCAGGAGACTGGGACTGACTGAGCAGGAGTGCGGCCGGTAAGTTGACCCGAGCTGGGACTGTGACACAGAGCGGACCCCGAACCGACTTGAGGGACGGGGCACCGCTGGGAGCCGCAGACACGGACCGCCTGCGACCCGGGACAGAGGTCGTCGAGGGCGTCCCGTGACACCATCATCATCTACATATGTCACCTCAACAAACTCTCTTGCATCTTGCCCATATTCTTTCTTTCCATCTTGAGCAAATAGTTTGAGTCTATAGATAGCAACTGCAGGAGATGGGATGTTGGCAAAAACATGTACATGTAGGCAGTATTCTGTGATGTCTTTTGGGTGGTTGTCACTAAACCAGAAGAATCTCAAGAAGTTCATGTGTTCTTCTTTAATTAGGAAACAATGAAATATTGGTTGCATATCAGCAACAATAGCAATAGGTCCTTTGCAGAATCTGATGAGAACACCAAGAAGGGTATTATTGGGGTCTGGTCCTGTCAAAAAAACATTACTAAGGGACACATGTTGTCATGGCGGCCGCGGGCACCGCTGCCCTCGCCCTGCGGCCCGCTTCCCGCCTGCCAGGGCCGCGTCGCGGCATTGCGGACACCCGCGGCCACCCACTCCCCACGCCGGCTCGCTTACCTGGCCTCCGCTCCGGTGAACGGCGCTCCTGTCTGTCCGGCGTCGACGCGCCATGCGGCCCCCCTAGCGACGCGCGCGGGCGACGGCTTGGTTTAAATTTAAAGGCGCAGTGTCCCCGGTAATTGGCTTATTGCCGGGCGGCTGGTCCTATATAAAGTGTATCCGCCCCGCACCTGTTGCCCAGATTGTTGGTGTGCTTTGGGAGAAGTTTGGGAGTGTCCTAGTGATCCATATTGCTTCTCCGTGTACCAGTCGTTTCGCTACGTTTCCTGACCTTGCCTGTTTGCCCGCCTGCCCGACCTCTGCCTGCCTCTACCACGAACCTCTGCCCGCCTGCCCTGACCTCTGCCGTTCCTGACTACGCCTTGGATTTACGTTCCTGTCCCACGCAGTACCCCCGCCGCCACCGCAATCTAGTCACGCAGGGGTAAACGACCTGGTAGCCTCACGCCGCAGCAAGTTCCCATCCCGCTATTGCGCGGGCTCAGTGAAAGACCGGGGCTACCTATAGACTTCCCCAGTTTCCCTGCTTGGCTTAACTACCACCAGCTTTCGGTGGTCCAGCGGATCCACCGTACCGACCACAGTACAATCGGCCATGAGGATTCACGCCAAGGTACCTCTCTGCCCGAACTCCGGACGTTACGAACAGCCGTCGCCCAGCAGAGTCCAGCGCATCGACCAGCTCGCATCCATGAAGCAGAACCATTCGGCATCGCCTACCTCCGCCTGGCGGCCGCTGCCGTCCCACCTTGCAACACCATTTGCTCCTGCAGCCTCAGCTCCTCCTGCTCTTGCACCGGTACCTTCTCTGCATCTGCCGCTCCCCGCTCGCTATGATAGGAGACCCCAATAGTGCAGAGGTTTCATCAGTCAGTGTTCTATACAACATCGAAGATGCTGGGACTTCAATTTTTGAGTTAAATAAGGTAAAAAAAGTTTTTGAAGCGTGGAAGTAAGGGAAGAAATTCAAGAATGAATGGGGAAAAAAATTCACAAGAAAGAATATGGTGAAATGGGGATAAAAGTTGGGGCTAGTACAAGCAGAGATGGGGATAGGTACTGGCCCACCTGGCCCTCGTGCCGCAGCGTACACCCTCATCATATGGTGGGGGCACAGCTATGCTGAAAGTGCGTCGGGAGGGGTAGTCTCCAAACCACCACACCGGTTGCCGGCATCGAGGAAGATCAGCCGCCGTTTCCTGAGGCCCTCAAGAGATGCAACCAATCAGTCACCATAGGAGGGAGGGAGATACCGTTGTCCTTTTGGACAGAGAATGCATGGCTCTCTGCCTTCCGAGAGCAAAGCAGGAGGAAGAAAGTCCAGGCAACCTCCAACAACTGGGCAAGTTTACAAGGAGGACTGTCGTCCGTCTCAAGTGGTAGGCCAATGATTCCTAATAGATCTAAGGTGTGGAGCTCCTATTTTGGGATGGAGTTTCAGGGTATCGAACATTTATTGCAGTGATTGCATCACTGTGTTCTCCCTATCCGACATGGAGCATCAATGCGGGAGAGGGACTTGAACTTTTTGGTCCCGCTATGAGCTCAAACAGTCCATTGCCCTAGTTGCGGGGTTTTCGTTGCCCACCGCGATATCCCGCCAAAATAACGTTAAGAGGTGAACCTGTTTTAACAAGTAATAATCACTCTGTAACATATACATCATGACCCTTGTTAAACGATATGGAGTGAAACGTGGTCCACACTTTCCAGTAAAAAATAGAGAAGAAATCGGCATCTGTGGTCAGGGTGCCATGGACCTACATTGGTCAAACTTAGGTACCCTGGGTACACCGCGTCACCACATCCCATCCTCCACCTTCCTAGTTGCAGGGAAGAATCCTGGTCTTTTACCAGGGGCAGTCCGAACTTTGTTCACAGGAGTGGCGATCCCACAAATTTCAGTGCCCAGTGCAGAGCACAGGTATGTGTCATTGAGGGGGAGGTATCGGGCCATCTAGCCCGCATCCTGTGGCAGGATTCGTTGACACCTGTGTGTGACGTATGGGTCAACCATTAGTCAGCTGCCCTCGGCTCCTGCCGCCAATAACCTCCGTGTCCTCAAGTGCGTATGGGAGAGAGGCAAGGGAAACCTGAGGATGTGGGAAAAGTGGACACAGATGAGGGAAACCGCAAAGGCGAGGAGGAGCTGAGGGAGCCAAGACGAGTAAAAAGAAAAACCGCAACACAGCAAAAACGTATGGAGAATCAAAGAAAGAGAGGGAATAGGCTTCCCAGACTCATGCTGGGGGGCCTTGAAACTCAAAAAAACCCGAAACCACCTCCCAGAGCAGGACAACCGAGGCTCTGAAGGAGAGTGACAAAGAGTAAGAGAGCAGATGATTGAAGAAGAGAGGAAGATGCCCTCTCCCGCAGCCTCCCAATCACTCAGGAAGCCGGAGAATGGAGTGATTGGAGGTGAAAGGTAGGAGCAGCATACAAAACGGGAGGTTGCAAAAAGGGAAAAGGAAGAAAGGGCAAACTCTCTCTCATAGAGTGGGACCACACCTACCCCCCTTAACCCTGAGCCAACCGTTCGGAGTCCTCAGTACCCTTTTGGCCACATGCAGGTGGATAGAGGTGTGAAGAGACATGTACAAGAAGGTGAAGGCGGAGGGGTCCATCGGGGAGTGGTGCTAATCGCCCCCGGAGAATCCCAAAATGACAGCTAAGGCCCTCAAATCCTGGGGGTAGAGGGCTAAGGAGCCGGGCAACTGAGTGTTTGTGGGAGGAGCAAATAGCACGTGGGAAGGGAGATAGTGGTGTAAATATGGATATGTCTGTAAGTTTAAAAAGGGTAAAGAACCCTCGACCCTCGGATGGGGAGGGGGGAGGTGAGTGAATCATAGGAAAAGAAGCTGTCGAGCATGATCACCGTGATGGCGGCACCAACTCCGTTGACGCTCGGCAAGTATTCACCCCCCAAAATTTTTTTTGCCCCCCACATTAAAGTCCAGAATGGCTGATAATATAAAACGGCCTTTGATTGTTCACAGCCGGGTTGAAGCTGACATTTTTGTTCTTAGCAAAGAGAACCAGGCTGAACAGACTTGTCGCCAAAAGAAAGCTAGAGGGAAAGGAGGGCCGTCCCTCCCTATTGGTCTCCTTGCAGTCGAGCCATATACCGTGGTGGAGGTTCTTTTACCGGCCGAGTTTGAATGCGATGGGTTTATTGAGCTCGAAATGGGATGGTGTCTGATCTTAGATCTCGTCATGAAGGGACCAGAATTAAGACCAATTGAACATCTACGGCCACCAAGCCAGTGGTACGGAAATGTTTTCTTTATTAAGGTTAAGCCTTTCCTCTTTACGAGCCGCAAGTGTCAACTATGAGGGGACCTTCAATACCGTCGCGAGTGTCCTCCAGATAGATGGGGAAATAAAAAAAAAAGTTCCAGAGGTGTAGCTAAAAGGCGTCGCTTTGAATAGAATAGTCAGCGCAAGCTCGCCTGGTGGATGTCCACCATCAGGCATACCATGAGGCACAGGGGTTTCACTTTCCATAGGGGTATTCAGATTAAAACACTGAACGAAATGAATTTAAATAAAAGGAGGTACTACAATCACGACACCGCCCTTGTCGGTGTGTGGAGGTATAATTCCCCATCCACTGATTAGATATTGGATTTCTAATGTATAATTTAGAGACCCCTCTTAAGGGAAAGGTATATTGGAAGCTGAATTATCATCACTCCTGGAAGAACGGTAAAATAGACAATCCTACGAAGGACTTCCTTCAGCAGTCAGTACCAATACTGGCCTATGGAAGAAGCAAATCAGAGTGGTGCGAAGAATTCAAAAAGAGAGCTGCGAAGTTCATACCGCCAGAGCCTCGATCCAAAGGAGTCTGAACAGGTACCGCCTGTATCAGAGTCTAAGGAGGAAACTCGATGCAATAGGTCTCGACGGATTGTAGTCGCGAGGAGGATCTCCAGGTTGAAATCCCTTGCTCAGAAGAGGTCATATGATACACATCCTTGTTTTTGATAAGATTTTGGTAAATCCGCATCCGCCGATCCCTATAAGAACTTAGGATGTCAGTATTTTGCCAAGAAGGCGACAGGCCTAAAAGACATACGGGAATCTCTGAAACGGTCCAGATCAAGATCCTGGAGAATCGTTTAGGATCTCAACTCCTCGCACTCATCTCTTGTTAAGGAGGGAACTAGATCAAGACAAAATTTCGGCTTTTCCTGTGTTGAAGCCAGTCTTTGAATCAGAAAAAGCCTCTCTTATTGATGATTTGAATCAAGAGTAATTCAGGGAGGAGGAAGTGAAGGGGGGCGATTGATAGCTCAGATGGCAGTAGCCAGTCCCCCCACGCCCCCGCACTCCAAAAGGTGGAGGTGTAAAGCAGTACACTGAAAAATAAATGAATCTTAATTATCAATAAACCATGTCTCAGATTGAGAAGCCACCACCCCCAGTCTGTGGGAATGGAATTTGGTAGCATGGTTCCAGCTGCAGATTCTCCCCCAGCCTTTGACTGTTTTACTTAACTAAATGTTTTTAGATAACATGGGTTTTATTCATATTATGTGCCAAAGTTTTAAATGCAAGCTGTCCCATAAACCCTGAAGACCAATTACCCCCCAACAAAAAAATCAATAGGCATGACAGTGCAGAGGTCATTGAACGTCCACAGCAGAAGCGCGTCCGTGAATGCCATCTGTGGGGATAGTAACAACCACCCTTATAAGACAACCTAAGTTCCAACCCCCCTCCATTATATTATTCAGCCAGGAAAAGAGTATGCCAATCAGAAGAGAGGAGGGGAAACCTGGACAGAGTTTGGGCCTATTAAAAACACATGGCCAGACTCAATCTTTGTTCATATCCTGGGGTTCAATATCTGATTTCTGAGCTGTGTGCATTTTCTTCATCCATGCCCCTTGGAACTGAAGGCTGACACCTTGTAAGTGTGAAATCTTCTGAGTAATTTCTCCCTTTTAATTTTCATAACTGTATTGAAGCGTATGTAATTCATTGTTAGTGTATTTTGTTTATGTAAGCAACGTAAATCATTTAATATTAAAGTTTACCAGATAATAAGTGAATACTTGGTGCTGCAACGGATCCATTTCCTTGAAGGAGTTATTTTTTTTTGTAGCTAATTGGAGATCAGTAGGTAACCCTGTAAGCATTTTTTACGTGTTTTTAACATATCTGTTTAGGATCAGATTCCTTCCGGCTGAATTCCTTGTTGATTGTTAAGGAAGGTGGTGCAGCGGATAGACTTTTGGGGTGCGTGAAACTGTCTTGTGTGCGATTTATGCTAGATTCGCTACCTGATTGAGAGGTGAGGCGCAAGTGGAGATAAATCTACCCCATTACAGTGTCCCCAGTCACGTGCCTGGTGACTGTGTACGTGACACAGTGGTAATTTCAAAAAAGGTTTTCTCCATCAGCGTAGAGGAACAGCATCAGACGACCCGGAGTTGAGATTTTTTATATTTAAGGGCCTCTTAGCAAATAAAACTTACACATTTGTTAATGTCTACGCTCCGAACGGACCCAACGCTTGGTTCTTCTCGGAACTACTTATCTTCATATTGTCAAGGCCACACCCCAACCTCATACTCATGGGGGACTTCAATGTTGCGCCCAACCCCTTGCAGGATAGATCAACTGGCGAGGGACTTGGAAGCTCTCTCCAGCCCTCCATGCAGGAACAAATGGGTAGACTGGAGTTGTTCAACCACTGGCGAGCAACAAACCCAACAGCTAGGCAATACACTTTCTACTCATCAGCCCGAGATTCATTTTCATGAATAGACCTAGCCTTGCTAGCCTGCACATTATACTCTGATATAATAGACTCCTCGATCCACCCAATTGTAATATCTGACCACGCGCCCATCGAAATCCTGCTCCGTGGGAGGGAGAGAACTGGGGGCCCCTACTCTTGGCGCTTTCCAAGCTACCTGAGTGACTCGGAAGATTTCAGAAACTTTCTAAAAGTAACATGGTCCCAATTTGAAAAAGACAACCAAGCTCAAGCCGGGGACACGCCGTTGATGTGGCTCACGGCCAAAGCGTGTTGGAGAAGAGGGGTCACATAATCGGATATGTCTCGAAGCAACTCACCGCAAACAATTCCAAGAACTACATTCGAACTTAATAAAGGCACAGGCAGCGCACTCTGACACGCGTACACCGGAATCCAAACAGAAATTCGCTGAAGCGCAATCCCTCCTCATACCTCCTCTTCCTCCAGGGCTCCGCTAGGTCCCACATTAAAATTCAGCAAAATAAGTTCTATAGATGGGGTAACACAATTGGGAAGCTACTGGCGGGGCTGACAAAACCGTGGAAGCCAAGGCCTCTCATTGCAGCAATAAAATTAAATAACTTGACTACCCTTCTCAACAACCCTGCGGATATGGAGAAGGCTTTTATAGATTACTACGAATCTTTATATGGCGCCGCACCCTATGACTCGGTCAAGGTGTCGACCTTACTCTCTGGTGTCCGCATGCCGGGGATTTCATCCAACCAGCGTGCTTTTCTGGAGTCGGACATCACGGAGGACGAGGTTAAGAGCGCCATATCCAACCTGACCAATGGGAAGACCCCAGGACCTGATGGATATTCAGGGGAATTTTATAAAATACTAAAAGCAGAAGTAGGACCCTCCCTCACGAAATTATTTAATGACGTTTACTTGCACTTCACAATGATCGACACCTTTTTCGACTCCAAAACTATTTTGTTGCCCAAACCTCAGAAAGACCCCACACTCGTATCTTCAAACCGCCCGACATCCTTACTAAATCAAGATTATAAATTGCTTGCGAAAATAATCGCAAGCAGACTACAGACAATCCTGCCCCAAATCATACATCCCTACCAAAACGGTTTCATTGCAAATCGACACGCAACTAAAAGCGTCCGGACAGCGTTGGCAGCGATGTCTCTGGCAAGGACAGGAGATCATCCGACGGCAATGCTTCTAAGCCTTGACGCCGAAAAGGCGTTTGATATGGTATCCTGGCCCTTTTTGGATGCGGCGCTGTTGGCGAGGGGATTCGGAAATTTGGTCTCTAACTTTCTGGCTAACATGCAAACGAACTCCACGACTTCCCTGCTGGTTAACGGGCGCATCACCCCACCTATTGATCTGTTTAGGGGCACTAAGCAAGGCTGCCCCTTGTCACCATTACTATTTAACTTTGCCCTAGACCCCCTGCTTTACCATATTACGCAATCCCCGATGTACCCAGAAGTACGGACCCTTGGTCAGGAATTAAAGGTGTCTGCATATACAGATGACCGCTAACTGTTTTGTGTTCGGACCTCGAGACCATCGCTGCATCACTGCTAAATGACATACAAGAGGTGGGACATTTAATGGGCTATAAAATTAATGTGGATAAAAGTGAGGGTCTAGTCAAACCGCCCTGGACCGCCTCATACCCCATTAAATGGCAAACTGTCTCACTCAAGTACCTGGGGATCTTGGCTTCCCAATGCATCCACCATCAATATACACAGAAAACTTAACCAAATATATAGCAAAACTCCAGGACACATTAAAAAAATGGGACAATCTTCCAATTTCTTTCTGTAACCTAATAAAGATGGTGGAATTCCCTCGTCTGCTGTATAAACTTCACATGCTACCTATATAAAGTCAAAAGAGGAGAAACAACGTTGTACGGCTCTACCGTCGTGTTTATATGGAGTGGAAGAGGGCTCGCATCCCAATGCATATCCTGACCAGCGCAAGTCGAATGGAGTGACTTGGCTTCCCCCACATAAACTATATAATTTGGCGCACTGGACGATTCATCAAGGACCTGGACACAAAATACCAATGATTTCTCGTGACTGCAGAATAGATCAATTGTTCTGCCCTGGGACCAGTCTAGTTTAACACCTTCACACGCCTAACACCGATAAATGGTACCCACAATCAGGAAGAACACCATCTTCTTATGCCAACCTGGCGCGCATAGCGTAAAATTAGAACACATGAAAACGTCCTACAACCCAGACCAATCATTGTCATTGTCTCTTAATCAGAATCCGATGTTTCCAAGGGGGGACCCCACACAGGTGTTTGCTGAATGGCATTGGGGTGGTTTGTTCGCAATTGGCGCAGGTTTATCAACCACAGACACAAAGAGAAACTATATATACACTGTCTGAAATGCAGCATACTATAACCCTAACCTCGAGATACCCTTCTTACTAACCTACACTAGTGAGTTACATAAGTAAGGTGATCACGTGATTCTCGGATAGGCCCTGGAGCCTAGATTTTTGACCCCGGGTCCATGTCACGCTTCCTCTAGATAAACACTCCTATCTAAGATCTATGACTACCTGTTGTGAGACCCTTGAATATGAAAGCACTAAAGTTGAGCATATAGCAAATGCAATGTTAGGAATGACACAGACACACTGACTCCACGGAGGTGGCAGGGGGCTACTCTAGGGGAACGCGCACAAGTGTTCTTTTCCCTCTTCCAAATACATAAGCAATGTACCTTAAAAAAAACCCCATAATGCATACCTTACCCCGTCCCCCGGGGAACAGAAAAAGGGGGCAAAATACCCCCAACCGATGGGGCTTTAAAAGTGTGCTTCCCCGGGGCTGACCTTTTCCAAAAGCCTAAAGGGAATGTTTCCCAAAATTCAAAGAAATTTTTTGGAAACTGGGTTTTAACCTTAAAAATTTCATCAAAACACACCTTTAAAACCCCCTTTCCTGGGAAAAAGCGGGGTGGGCCCTGGGCGGGGGGCAAAGGTGGATAGGGAGGAAAAAAACTTCACAAAAGGTAAGGTTTTAAACCCCCTACATATACTGGGGCGGGGAGCTGGCGTAAGGCAAAAAAGCCGCAATTAAAAGGCTCCAACCTACGGCCCTTTCGTTGCGCTGTTCCCCTGGGGAAAATTTCCCCTTCCTAAACCCCGATGGAAGGGGGGTTTAGGCCCGCGCCAAAACAAAAAGGAAACCCGAAATTTAAAAAATTCATTTGCTCTGGGGCCCATAAATTTCCCACCTCCTTTAACCCAAGGGGAAGGACAAAAGATTCCCTTTTTTTGGGGGTCCAAAAGTCGTTTAAAACTTAAAACCCGGGGGGGTTTGGGAGGTGGAAAATTCCAATATTTTGCTAAAAGACCAACGCCCCGGGGGGAAAAGGGCAAACCTCCCGCTTAATGAATTTTTTTAAAGACCCCGGAAACTATAACCCAATTCCCCCCCTGGGGCCCCCAATAACCCGGGGTTTTTTTTTTTTTGGGCCCCCCCGCCCCAATTGGAACCCCTCCCTTGTTGGCCAACAAATTTCCGAGAGGGTTTTGGGGGCAACAAGGGGTTTGGGACCTGCGGTTTACAAGGGGCCCCGACAGGAGGGGAAAGAATTGGGGGGGGGGGTGAAAGGGGGGGATCCCACGGCACGGGGAAGGGGGCCCACCTTGGGCACACCCAAAACCCATTGACCTAAGCACGTCTTTTTGGGCCCCCCAAAATCGAGTTTAGATACAAGATTTTTATTTTTCCCGCCTTTAAAAAGTTATTTCAGGATGTAACCCAAAACCCAAAATTGGGAAATGCAAAACATGATAAAATTTCACAGTTGTTGTTTTATATTTCCAGGTAAAGGGGAAGGGAAAAAGGAAAGGGGAAAATTTTTAGAGTTTAAAGCAAATCCCTTTTAATCGTGTATTTTACCCAAAAAGAAAGGACAATTGTTTAAAAATTTGGGCAATTCAAATTTTTGGGAATTTTTCAGTACATTGGTTGTATATTCTTTTTTACAATTTTTTTCTGTATTTAAAAAATTTTTTTTTAAACAATGGAACTCAATAAAAAAAATACTGGAAAAAAAAAAGTAAATACGAAAAAAATTTATATAAGGGGTGAAATATTAATGTGGTTTAGGGGGAAGGTGAAATATAATGGGGAATACCGGACCAGCTAAGGGAAGCCTATAAAAGACACAAGGGGGTAATGGGGTATAAATTTTTTAAAATTTTTGTTTTTATAATTTATTTTTTTATCATAAATTTTAAATGTTCCATCATTTTAAAAAAAAAAAAAAGAGCTTCCCCCATTCCTGCCTATGGAGTTCCCATTACAGGGGGGGCCCCCTGTGTTCTCCCCTTCGTTTTTATGGGAGTTTCCCAGTACAGGGGAAACCTGTGATTTTTCCATTCCCGCTTCCAAAGGGGGTTCCCAAAAACAAGGGGGGGGGCCCCTGTGTTTTTCCCCTTCTGTTCTAAAGGGAGTTCCCCCGTCCCGGGGAGCCCCTGGTTCTCCATTCTTTCATGGTTGGATTCCCATTACAGGGGGGGCGCTTTTGTTTTTCCCCCTTCTTTCCAAAAGGGAGGTTTCCCCCGTAAAAAGGGGAGCGCTGTTTTTCTCCATTTTTGTTTAAGGGAAATTTCCCAGAAAGGGGAGCGTGTGTTTCCCTTCTGTTCTATGGGAGTTCCCCCGTACAGGGGGCGGGTGTTGTTTTCCCCTTCTGCCATGGGAAAATTCCCAATAAGGGGAGCGCGTTTCTCCATTCGGGTTTTATTTGGAGTTCCCAGGAAAGGGGGCGCGTTTCTCCATTCGGTTTTAAAGGGTTTTCCCTTTCAGGGGGGCGCTTTTTTCTCCATTCTGTTTTAAAAAGGGGGTTTTTCCCAAAAAAGGGGGGCCCCCTTTTTCTCCCCTTCGGGTTTTTTAAAAGGGGTTTCCCCGAAAGGGGAGGGTTTTTCACCAAATTTTGTT